>WAAD01014686.1:208527-318363 GCA_013389945.1 Fregata magnificens
AACTGATCAGGGTTTAGTATTCTTCTGTTTTAATATACCATTGGATATACAATATTGCACAAATACATTTATTGATTTATCAATAATTTGACTATTTATTTTTCACCAGGAGGGAAGATGAAAGCCTCAGTTTGCACAGGTTGATGACCAAATATCTCTACACCTCTGTACAGAGGAAAATACGTACAAAGATGAGCTGTAACTAGAGTAGGAAAGTATTTTTTCTCCTTGAGGGCTCTGGTTCCTCAAAATACTCGCCAGGTATCTGAATTACTGTGGTCTGTGGTTAAAGAACGTTCTAACAAGTATTACTGTTAGGGATTTAAATAACCAGATGCCACCTGATCCTGCTCAAGTCTTGAATTATTTCAGGATCTGAGAATTCAGTCTTGCTGACACTCGCAGAGGAGGGTTTTGGTGGAGTGAGTACTCCAGGACACTGGCAACACTCTCTTTGATCCAATGTCTTTTCTTTTGCTTCCCAGTGAAAAGCTGCTTAATAAAATGAGCATTTGGCATGAGTCTGTTGACTGACTTTGCACCTTTATGTGAAGATCAAAATGCCACTGTCTGACAGATCAGTGATGCAATGGAAAAAGGATGAGAGAAAAAAAGAAAAAAGCAAAAAAAAAGAAAAAAGAAGACAAAGGAGGGATGAGCCTCTGACGAATTCCCCCACGCTCCAGGCGGTTAACAATTTGACATGAGCTGTGCTCAGTGCAGAGTCATAATTTCAGACAGAATATCTGGAAGTGCTAGGAGAAAAAAAATCAGCACGAGTGAGTTTTGCAGATCCACTGACGGTGGAGAAAGAGCTAAAGGAATAACACATTGGGTGGCGGGGCAATGTCAGATGCATTTATGCCTCTCCATTCCCTTTCTCTATGCCTCTTAGATCAGACTAACTCTTCTGCATTAACACTGGGAACAGCTTGGGCATACTTTACATTTCCTTCCATTAAAGTAATCGGTCTGTCATTTAAACTCACAAATGGATCGGGAGAGGAGGGGCAAGGAGGACACACGACTGGAAAATTAATTTGCACAAGAGTCTGAGCAGCAAGAAAAGTTGCCTTGGAGCTGCTCATTAGCCAAGCTGATGACAAAGCAAAAATAAAAAGAAGGTAAGTTTTAAGGCAGCTTTCTAACCAAGGTACTCAAACATCCATTTCCATCTGCCCAGGATGAGCAACTTTGCATGAATTAGGCTCATGTGCACCATATGTCTATTTATTTCCATCTTTATCCTCTTTGCAAAGCTGTTTGAAGACAGCATGCCAAGTTAGTGTTTTAGAGGTTCAGCAAGATCAGTGCCTGGAACAAAAAAGCAACAAACCAAAAAACATCCCCAACAATCCTCCTAAAACAAAATAGAAATAAAACAAAACCCCTGCCTAATCACTTTCACAAGAGAATTAACATAATTTGTCTCCACTTTAGATACTTCTACTGACAAATACAAGAGCTGCAGCAAAGCAAGAGGTAATTAATAGCTAATATTCACTTTAACTGAGTTTAAATAACAGTTAGAAATGCATCAGTTATCACCAGACATAGGGTTATAAACCATAAAAAGAAGGGCTGGGTAAACCAGGTCACTTAGTCCTAAGTGTGCAGGCCTGAAGGCAAGAACAGCTGTTTCTAAGCTATTCACGACAATGTTTGTCTGCTCTTTTCTTGAAGGTTTCTGTTCCTGGCTGGTGTTGGGTATGGGGACTACAGACTACTCTTGTAATTAGGCCAGTTGTTAGGAGGGAGCTTTTAGGCATCTAACTGAAAGTTAAACAGAGCAAAAATAAGCCCTTTGCAGTTAATTTATGCACATTCAAGTTTTGAAGATATGGCATACTTGTACCTTCTGGGAAGTAACAACTTTTGTTACTAATGAAATGGAAGAATCCACACTGGAAAGCCTCCTGAGCATCTGCTTTTGGGAGCTTGTGGATAAAAAAGAGAAAGGAAGGTGATGGCAATGATTTGAAAGTGAAGTGTCCTCAGGGAGTTGAGATCTGGTCCCTTACAAGTTTAAATGTGAGCTTTGTGCCCTGAGAAGAAATGAGCTGGAAGCAGAGGTCTCCTAGCTGCTTAGAAAGTGGATATCCATGGGTAATATTTAGACTCTGCATTTTATTGCATGAAAACTTCCCTAATACATTTTAGTTTTGGGAGAAAGGCATTAATAATTGATTTCATTCACTTCTGGAGCACAGAATTATGTAACTAAAAGTACACAAAAAATTCTAAACCTCTGGATTCTGATGCATATATTTCACTCAGTATTTGTTCGTACAACTTCATCCTTTCCTTGAAATTTGCTCTGCATTTTTGTGATAACTGTGATTTATACCAGCTGATTAAAATGACTCTGTCAGCTGACAGAGGGAACTGCTTCAAATAATCCACATAAATGATGGGTGTGATGGGTTACAAAAACTAGGTTTCTTCAGCAATTGCCCTGGAGAGCACAGGCTTCTTCTCAATGTTGTAAGAAATGGCTGAATATCACAACCTGCATTTACAGTAGATAAAGTCAAACGTAGCCAGTCAGTTGGCAACATACAAAGACTTAATTAATCCTCATTGTCAGCATTAGGTTAACTGGCAAGGATGTTACCAAGGTCTAAAGACAGTTTCCTCCACAAGAGGAGACTGATACTGGAAGAGTGATGAGAACCAGACACCATGAGATAACACTTTAGATCGCTACTTCCATTCTACTTGAGCTAAACATGAAGACGACTCTGATAGTTGCTCTGAAGCAATGTAATTTTCTTGATCAGTTTGCAACAATAGTTATTCCCTGGCTTTGGCTTTAGCTCTGGTTGAGTTTTTTCAACATTTGTCTGTATTACTTTTCTGAGCTAAGCTACATGGAGCTGGAGAAGGACTCCATAGATCCAAAGATGGCTTCCCCCGGTTTTCAAGAAATCTCAAAGTAAAGGGAGATAAATGCTATGAAAGAGGTTGGCACTATCTCCACATTAGTAAGAGGAGATTCATCTGCAGAGTGTGTCTGTACAGACCATGGATGGTTGATTCAAGAGGAGCAGAAAGCCAGCTAATTCACTGTAGAGAAGATGGTTTATTCTGTCACCTCTGGGGTTATGCCTGTCCCAACAAATCACAGAGGAGCAGGGTCTCTTATTTCCATGGCTCTGATGCAAAATGGCAAGGGATATCTCAGCTAACATTCACGTGGCTGCACTCCCCCCTCCTCTGTGAAGGGTGCCTTCCTCCATATCACATTTGGGAACGGCCACTGGCCTTTGAGATCCTCTGGTATATGTCCTGACCCTTCCTAGAGAAGTGCTAGTTGGATTGGACCAAAATTGTGCCAGGAATAACAATTAGATGGTTTGGACTATCAGAAAACCATGCTTCAACCTGTACTCTGGCCTTGTTTGCTTTATCAGGAAAGAGCTAACACCTAAATCTGCAATATGGTGTTAAGTACCAGGGATTGCTCTCTCCTGCTGCTGAGATCAGCATCTGCTGAGTGAATGCAGATCCGTGGATGAGAGTGCATCAAATGAGAAACATGATACAAATATCCAGAATAGGAAGATACATACCTAGCTAATTTATCTGCACAAACCCACAAGTTTGTGCGGCTTTAATGTCCAGCCACTGATTTTTTTCTGATGTTTGTCTCATCTTGCTTTTCTTAAGTAACTCATAGTGTCTTGTTTTTGCTCAGCAAAGTGGTCAAGGCACTTCTTAATCTTCCATTTACCAAACAGATTCTGAAAACCTTTTGCCAGTTAACAAATTTTGTTTGGGTTTTTTTTTGGCCTTCCTTCCTTGTATCTCTTGCAGGCTTTTAAAACACAGTCTTCCAGTATCAGTCTCACCCATATTATGTGTATGGACCAAAATAATTTAATTAATCTTGCAATAATCACACACTTAATTTTTGCTATACATTTACTCTGGGAAAGCAGTTCACGTTGAATTGTTCGTCCTGTCCACCCTGGAGGTTAAATGCTTTACAATTTCTCATTTTCTGAATGGCAGTCCTATTTGGATTTGTTGGTCTGCATTGCTTGTTTCTGGATATAAAAATTTACATTCAGAAGGGTTAACTTGACTTATCTTGGAATTGGTCCAGTTTCCCAAACAATTCAGATCTCTCTGTAGAATCACTCTGCCCTACTGAGAGGCAATCATAGTCTTTTAGAAATGTTGTCAGCAGTGATTTCATTCTTATTCCCAAATCATTGATAACGATGTTGAATAGTTCTTGCAGAACCTAGTTCAGTGATGATTTGCCATTGACAAGTTCTTTCTGAGATTAGTCATTTTACCAGCTCTTAAATGATTTGATATTTATATTGCTCATTTTTTTTAATCAGACTACTGGAAATAAATCAAACCCTTTAGAAAAGTCTTATATTGATGCGGTTACCACTATCACAGATCTTGTTACCTCCTCAGAAACATAATCAGGCTGGCTTGACAAGGACCTCTTCCATAAAAGCACATTGACTGACATTAATCGTATTCTGACCCTCTGGCTCTTTATTGATTGCATCTAGTAACATTGTTTTCACTATTTTGACTGGAATTGATGCTCAGGCTTACCAGCTGATAATTACCATCCCATTTCTCTTGTCCCACATGACATCAGTTTTGAACTTAATAGATCCTCTTGCCTGAACTGTTGTATTCTGATGAACTTTAGCAACTGTATGAAGTCTTTGGAAACCATTACAAAGTTTTACTGTTGCCCAGCCAGATTATTACTTGCATTGATTGGAGCATCATCACCTTTGGTTTCAAAACATCCCCTGGAAAACGGGCTGTCACACAGCCACTCTGACTGTCAGAAATACTGTAACCTCTTTCTGCAAAAGTGGAGGTGAGAACCCCGAGGAACCAGCTTCCAGGAATTCAGGGAGAATGGGAAGGGGAACACGACACTTCTGTTTCCCTTGTAAATGGGCTGTAAAAGCAAAAGTATATCCAGGGGTCAGAATACAACACACTGAAAGGAATGGGCTCTGCACGGGTGAAAAAAGGGCTGGCTGAAAAGCAAAAGTCTTGATGGAGAGGAGGGAGTGCTGAGCTCCTGCCTAGACATTCCCCCTGATTCCATGAAAGGTGATATCTAGCCTGACTTAAGTTTTTTCTTCTTGCTTGAAGAAAAGACCTTCCTTTGGGGTTCCCTGCACGATTCTCAAGGGATAAAGCTTGGATATTTGTATTTGACTGTCCTGGACTGCTAGAGGTTGACAGCAACCACAGTGTGGACACCCTGTGAGATGACTGATGCTGTGCTTTGCCCAGAGGAGGAAGCATATGAGTATTTGCATATTTATACAATCTGACCTCTTTATTGGGGTGATATGTTTACTACAGATTGTGTAGTAGGCAGTTGCTTTTGAACAGGACAGTGCAAGTGCATAAAGAAATGTAGTTACCTGCCTGTGTCTTTTGCATCATGTAGGAGACAGAAAGGAGTTTCGTTTCACTTCTGTAGGCAAAAAATCATCTTTTCACACAAGACCTTGTGCAGGCAGGAGCCCGAGTCCCTTGGCATGGGAGTCTGGCAGGGCAAAGGGAGAAACAGGGAATGCTTACAGATAACCTGTTGTCTGACTACTGTAATGCTTTTGAGCCCAAATCAGACTGCGAAAAGAAGGAGGAGCGGTCCATAGACAAAGTAAAGGGACAGAGGCTCTGTTACCACTGGTGGTTTTAAGAAGGAAGTTTTAGAATGTGTTAATCAGATGCAGATCCCGGATGTCCAAAGTAGTGATGAACTCCATCTTCCTGTAAAAATCCATTTTTCATCTCCTGTTAAGTCGTCAGCAGATGAACTGTTACAGAGGACTGACAGACCAAGGGGTGACCAATGCTTGCTCCATCCAGGACTTGCACAAACTGACCTAAACTGATGCAGTTTAATATCAGCTGAGTGCAGAAGGATGTGAGAGAGCACAGATCATAGAATCATAGAATCATTAAGGTTGGAAAAGACCTCTAAGATCATCAAGTCCAACCATCAACTAACACCACCATGGCTCCTAAACTAGGCCCTGGAGTGCCACATCTACACCTTTCTTGAATGCCTCCAGGGTTGACGACTCCACCACCTCTCTGGGCAGCCTGTTCCAATGCCTAACCACTCTTTCAGTAAAGAAATTCTTCCTGATGTCCAAGAATCAGATGCTGAAATATGCTGCAGGGACTTGTTAACAGCACAGCTGGCCCATGAATGGCAATGGGCCATCCCAGGACATGCCCACTGAATTATTTTCTGCTTAATACAGAGGGAGGGATTTTTATCTCAGGGACATCTGAGATGAGGTTTGATGTCAAGAGTGGCGTAAGTCTGTAACAATGAGCTGCATGTGAGAGGGAGAATTGCAAAGGGATTAGTAATTGCAGAAATACGCAGTCATGAATGCTGAGACTGCAATAGCAGGCTTGGTGGAAGTTTATTTTATCTTGTTTGATTTTGATTCATATGTTTAACCACTAACTCAGAATTAATTTCAATGCATCACTAGTGGCTGGCTGCATTTGCAGCCTGGTTTCCTGATGAAATGAAACACATGAGATGATACAGCTAGGGAACTGTGTGTCTCAGTCCCTAGTGCCTGTTCATCCTCTCAGCTGATCTCCGCTACGTTTGAAAAGAAGTTTGAGGCCTTTAATGTCTAAGTTGCTTCGTGAAAAACCTGTCTGAGCAGAGGAGAGCGCTTGTCTGCATTGCAGGGAGGCAGCGCAGACAGACAGGGGATTAGGGCTGAAGATAGCACAGAAAGCAGGAAGGAGCTTGCAAGACAGAGGAAGTCGGTGGGAAATAGATAAGGGGAAAGGCTGGATCATACTTGACTGGGGAAATTATAGGATGACATTGGAGGACCAAAAACCAGAGCTCTGCTACCCAAGTTATAGCTCTGGTTGTGTAGGATGATGGCCAGTGAATCTGCTGGGGGACCTGCAGGACATGATTACACCATTAAGAGATTTACTTGCCCAACTCCTCTCTGGATCCTGGTCCCTGATCTTCCACATATCATTAATATTAGTTCACTTCCAGGATCTGTTTCTGAGCACAGGATCTGATGGTTGCTACAGCACTTTACCAGCTGCAGTGCATTGCTGGCAGCTGATGTTTCCCAGGCAGCTGAAATTTCCCTTCTAGTTTTCGCATAAGGGGAGACCTTATTGTTCTTACAAGGAGGTTGTAGCGAGGCAGGTGTCAGTCTCTTCTCCCAAGTAACAAGCAATAGGACAAAAGGAAATGGCCTCAAGTTGCACCAGGGGAGGTTTAAATTGGCTATTAGGAAAAATTTCTTCACCAAAAGGGTTATCAAACATTGGAACAGGCTGCCCAGGGAAGTGGTTGAGTCACCATCCCTGGAGGTATTTCAAAGACGTGTAGACGTGGCACTTAGGGACATGGTTGAGTGGTGGACTTGGCAGTGCTAGGTTAACGGTTGGACTCGATTACATTAAAAATCTTTTCCAACCTAAATGGTTTTATGATTCATTTTGCCTTCTCCAGCAGCGCATGCAGGTCAAACTGGGAAAAATTGCTCGTTATCATAAATAGTCTCAAGAGGGAGCGAAAGTCAGCAATCTCCCTCCCTCCCCTCTGTTGCTTGCTGTGGTGAGGGCAGCCACCCACACACACACCAGCCCACACACAAACAGCCTGTGCTGATTCTCTACACACCTGCAGCACACCCAGGCATCGAGAACTGCTTACTGTACACACTCATCACTTACAATACGCCAACATGCTGCTTACAACGTAGATGCAGATGCCTGAATCATACCCACAGAAACACGCAAGCAAACCCACCTACTGCCTACTGCACTCATACATGCAGGGGACTTGGCAGGCACAGCCATCCACGTGTCCGCTGCTCACCACATACACACATGGACCACAGTCTCTACACACACACGCACGTGCAAGCTTGTACCTTCCAGTCACAGGGTGGAACAAGTCATCCTGGCTTACTGCACTCACATGTACACAGATACTCAGTGCTTGCAGCATGCCCACGGACTGTTATACGCAGAAATATCCCTGTTTCCTCAAAACATCCACATCTTTCCTTAAAGCCACATGCACTGAACTTGCACGCACAGTGATGCAGGTCTCTGAGCACTCTTATTTTCTGTGTATGAGTGTACGCACATACACAATTTATCATGTGCACACAGATAGGGCTTGCTTTATCCATGCAGCTCCTTGAATATATACAGGTAACCACCAGTTTACATCCTTATGTTTCAGAACCTGTAGTGGTTTGTTTATCCCCAAAGCTTATTTTGCTTTTCTTTTTTATCTGCAACATATTTTAAATATAGATATTACATTAATTTTTGAAGTAGCATTAACTCTTCCCACAAATCTTGCCTGGTTTTATGTGCAGAAGCACAGACACAACACACATGCAGATCCTCCAAAATACGCTCTCTAGGCATCCACACACGGCGCTGCACACATCCCAATGCATGCATAGGCGCAAGTGTGAGGGGCAAGCAATTTTCTGGTGGTTTCCTGTGGTGCCTCTCACACCCTCATCTTAATTAAACAAGAAAAATCCATGCTTCACGTCTCCTCTGTCAACCTAAAGACAGAGACACTGAACTGTCTCTCCCCATGCCTCCGTTCCGTGGGTCAGAGAAGGATAAACTGCTCTGCGGTGACATCCTGATTCAGAGACATGTGGTCCCCTCACACTCAGATGAACAATATTGCCTGCTTCTCTCTAGATCTCTGTAATTCTCTTCCTTTTTCTCTGGACTTATAGTTGCTCCTCTCTGTGTTTCTTAAGCTGATTGTTTTTTCCTCTCTCACATTTTAGGTACAGATACAGGTTGCTTGTCATCTGATGCGCTCCATCCCTTCTTGGTTTCCAGCGTCCCTAACATATGTTAATATTAAGGATGTCAGGAAGTGTGGAAAGGTCGGACAACCCTCTTCTTGCCATAGTGTTCCCATCAATTTTCCGACTTCAGAGACTCAAAAGCGGCAACAACAAAAGACCTTTTCAACTGCTGCTATAACAAAAGCATGGAAATCTCTTTTTCTGCTGGCCTACAAAGCAGGGGAGGGAGGAGGCAGCCCAGCAGGGAGTGAGGGAGAAAGAGGGTCTTCCAGGGGCAAAGCACCGTGATCCAGGAGAGCTAAATGCTTCTCCTTGCTGAGCGTTGTCTTCTGCGATCATGCTCAAATCCAGACTTGTCTGGAGGAGAGCTGAGCAGAGCATATGGTTCAACACTCATCCAAGCCCTGGACTGTGGTGTACCTAAGGTCTGTCCATGGTCTGGCAGGGAGAACTCCATCCCCACCTCCAGGCAGATGTCCCTCGCTTGTCTCTTCCTATGCAATGTGAATGTATTGACTGTCTCCAGGCAGGTAAATAAACTTAGGCAGAACTCTTTGTCTGTCTTGAAGACAAGCGAGACATCATTGCTCCCTCCACATAACTAACCTCCTCGCCCTCCTCACTTGGCATATAAGGTGGATTTTTCCATCCCGCTTATTTCCTGGACCGCAATCACCCGCGATCGTGTGTTACCTACAGAAGTGCTTGTGGGTACAGGCCAGGAGTGTGTGAAGGAGCAAGCTGACATTTTATCAGTGTAGATGATTACAGGACAGACCGTGAGGCTTTTTTCTATGCGTTTCAGCATGCTACAAAGGAATAAGCCTTTCAATGGGTAGCAAGTCAATAATACGGATAGAAAGCATGTGAGTCATAACACTCAGAGATGTAAGCTCATTTCAAGCCTCCCTTCCATCTTGCAGGAGAGGATCGGATAGGACAGGCCAATTAGGTGACCACAGACCAAGTAGCAGTGCATGGGATTGCATGCAGGGTGCTGGGGTAGCTTGGCATAAAGCACGTTGAAGATCTCACCAAGCTGCAGCTAGAAGACAAGGCTGGTAGCAGGGTCCATTAGGTGCACACCTTCCCTTCCCTCCTCTGCCACTGACACATCCTGTGGTGTTGGTGTCCCCAGATCCTATGCAAGAGGGATGCTGGCCAGCTGCCGTGCTATGCTGGAGGTGGCTGTGACAGGTTTGACAATGGGGGTAAGAAGAATGCATGGTTGATACAGTGTGTGGAAAGCTTGTCACGTCTACCTTAGTCTGGATAGGAAACATCTTTTGAGACATGAGAGTCTAATTTTCATAGGTCATTTTTTGCTGACCACCAGAGCTGGCTAAAGGCAATTTGACCTTCTGGCTGGCTTCTCTGCTGACAAATTTCTCTCTGCTCTCACTCTGAGTGTCACCAAGTTATAACACATGCCAGTGCTCAGTAATCAAGGACAATTCAGGAGAATCTGGGTACCATGGGAGAAGAAGGGAGGGACTGGTTACACCTCACCTAGACAGCCCCAGCAGGAGAAAAGGTGCAGCGTTTTTACCAAAATGCATCATACAATAACAAAGGAAGAGCCAAACAAGAAGGCAGCCTAAGGCCAAAATGTGCGATCAGATGGGAGGACAATGTAGCAGGGAACGAGAGAGAGGAGGAGTGAAGTATCAGACATTTTTTGAGAGATATGGAAAAGCAAGAGAAGGATTGTAAAGAAACCTTATCTCGTTCCTGCCTGTTCTCCCACTGCCGTCGGGATTATGCAAATGAATCATTCAAGTAGATTTCCCTGGTAATTAAAAACTCTGCTCTTTTTAATTAAACTTTCCCTCCAGACTGAGTTTTTTTTGTTTTTTGTTCCCCCTTGAGAAACTAATCTTTACAAGGTTTGGGTTTTTTTTCCCTCCTCTCTTCTCTTCTTTCTCTTTCTTTCTCTTCTCCTTCAAAATTGTCAAGGCCCATCACGAACTGACCTGAACACTGAGTTATATGAGAACTTGCTGGAGAAGGCAAGAGGGGAAAACTTTCAATCTAGGTTGAGGCAGGAAGTGGGAGTCGGACTTCAGAGCATGGCAACTAGTTTAAGGGCTTGTGCACAGGAGCAAAAAGAAAATATCAGAAGAAAACCGAAGAAAGGTAAGATGGAAAAAAAAAAATACAAGTTTGAGTGCTTCTAGCTCTTGAGATTTGGCTGGTAGGATGTTTGCAAGCAGATATAATTAGTAACATATATGTAATGAACTCAAGGTTCTGGAATATTTAACTGTGGGTCACAAGAAATTGGCAGGGTTAAACTAGATGAACAATTACTGCATACCATCGCTTCATAGTCTTTTTTTGATGCAGGCATTCTCAGCAGCTGATGGAGACAGGGTCTGCATCAGACAGGCTCAAGTTTAACGCTGTGTGCGTCTTCTCCTTTATCAATGTTCTTAGGATTAGGGGTGGTGTTTCAGTGTAGGACATGGGTGCCTGTGCTGTTGTCACTATCACTGCCATGTCCCATTCCTCCTGAGGGATTTTTCTCCTTCCCTTCTCCAGAGCAGACCACTTGGAAGCTGGAAGGGTGGAGAAAGAGAACAGAAGAAGAAAAGCAAAAAAACCCCTAGTGCTTCCACCTGCTGATTTCTAGGACTTTGCCAAGCAGTGGCCAAAGGAAGAGTGATTACCCACTGAGCCCTGCTGGCCCTGGAAGGTTCAGAACAGGCTTCCTGCTCAGTGTCACTTGCTGCTTGAAGAACAGATCAAACTGTTGACCCACCTTTCTTCTCTCACCTGATTTCGGTACCCTGAATGTCTATAGAAGCTCAGAGAGGAATCCTTGTGGCCCTATCAACAGACGTCTTGAGCAGGTAGCCATTTCTTCAGCTTGGTACTAAAGCTGGCCATACTCTACAATTTCCAAGGAAGAGATCCACTCCAGGCAATCTCAGCCCCTTCCCTGTGCCTCTTCCCTGAATCAGTGATGGGCGACCTTTGACTCCACACCAAGCTGAAATCATTGTGCAGGGAATAAACTCAGACTTTGTAAAAAAATTCTCATTTGTATTTGCTACCTGAAGCCCCATGTGGCTCTGATAGAGTAGGCAAGCCCTGATGTAACTTGTCAAGACCCTCGTCCTATGAAGACAGCTTACTTCGCAGCCTATGGTGCTGGACTTCAGAGCCACATTTTGCCACAGGCTCCTTGTACCTCAGTGAGCACTTTAGATGTAGAGGAGGTGGGAAGGGGAGTCATCTAATTTGGATGTCCTCATTTGAGCAAGTCAAGCTGTACAGTCAATGAAGAGGAATTCAATAGTAAGTGGTGTTCAGGGTTTGGTATATCTCAGCCTGAACTGGATTCCTGCCTTTAGTAGATGGATCACATGCTAAATTTCATTGACACTTGCTAGCAAATCCTTAGCCTGTAAGAAGACGGCTGGTTCTGGTGGAGACATGGACTTTGTAGACACTTGAGCTGAGGTGAGATAAACTCAGTCCTTAATCAAACCAGGTGGGCTCTTTACATTTCTATGCATGGAGAAATAAATGTGCCTCCAGAAGGAGGGAAGAGTTACCCTCCAGCCTTAGGATCTGGAGATGCCTGCTCCTCCCTACTCATCACAGAGAGCCTAGGTGATAGATTTGCCTGGACTCCTATTTTCTTTTTCAGCTGAGACAAAGAGAAGAATTCCACCTGAAAGCAAACTTCCCAGCATGCTTCATCTTGCTATGGATTGCTGGTTGTCCACATAGCTGCAAAATAGCATCCAGGGAGTTGGGTAAATACACTGCTGACTAATCTAGACTGAGCCCTGTACTGCCACGACTCAGCTTGGTGTATAATCGCTCTCCACACAAATTATTGAAGCACAGGTGACCTCCATGAATTTCTCTGCACCCCTGGTAGACAGCACATAGGGCAGGTTGGGATCCTGGATGGTTGCTGACTCAAGGCAAGACCCTGAACAAGGCAAGACCTTCTTGCAAATGTACTGAGCTCTTCTCACCTCTTGGAAATTACAGCCTCTCACCAGTGCAGAAGGAAGATCTATTGGTGACTAACCACAGCCAAGTACCCCGTAAGTAAAATACAGTGCTTCTCTCTACCGTCTCTTTAAATCTGCATCCTCTTCCCATCACAGGGAGGTATTTTTAGCCTTGACGTTTTATCTTCACAACACAAAGGCTCCCATTTTTAAGTGCTGCACATTCTTCAAAGCATTTTTTTTTTTTTTGGTAAGGAAATTTCTTTCTTTTTTTTTTTTTTTAAGCAATGCCTCACACATGCAGATGACTTACATCGGGGTGTGCACAAATGTACACAGACATGATGTGAAGTGGCAGACAGAATAAATCCAGAGGAGATAAATTATCAGAGAGCCGATGATGCTTTATTTGGCAGGCAATAAATGCAGTTATTAGACACATGTGGAACATATCACATGTAGGGAATCAGAAGCAGGGCTCCGTGAATACAATGTTTTTGAGCATCAATATTGAACTGTTCAGCTTTTTTTTCTACTATTTCTTTTTCTCCAGCCTTATATGAGGCATATGTAATGACCATGTAGAGCAAACACAGCTCCCTGTCCTATATCTGCCTGGCTTCTAACCACATTTTGTTTTTTTTTTCAGATTAAAACAATAGCATGATAATTCCAGGAGGGAATATTTAGCAGCTACTTTATCATGCCTACAACACACTCACTCCCGAAGCAGGTCAGGGTTGACACAGTATAGTGTCCATCACAGATACATGGATGTTTCTTGTGCCCATTTGATCTGAGGTCTCCCAGATGTGTTGGGCAGCACAGCTGCAGTATAGGATGCATCATCAACCAGATTCTAAAAGTTTGGAATTACCAAGTGTTAGAAACCAAAGGGAAGAGGTGGGAGGTTAGAGTGAGATTATCTTCTTTATAGCGTGGTGCAGAAATTCTACAGCAGACTTGAGAGAGAAGAGAAATTCTGCTCTAGCTTAAGTCAAACAACTGAAAGAACACCATTTTCAGCAGCAAATGTCAGGTACTCAAAAATTTCTTTACAATGTTGAAAAGGACAGAATGTTTCAGTACTTCATCTGAGATTGCCTGTTTGAAATGGATCCCTTTCTTTTATCTGAAAAATATATTTTAAGAATTGGAAAAAACCCAACAAAATGTAAACCCAAAAAAGCAAAACAGTGTGTTCAGATGTCACTGAAACAAACCTTTCCCTTCAGCCAAAGTTTTCTGTTCTAATGTCTTTGTTTGAAGTTATCAGCATTTCAGGGGATATTCAATTTCAGAATTGAAGAATTCAGTAAGTGCTGGAATTTCCCATGAATCAGAAAGTCTGGTCCACTTTTAACTAAATCACTTCCCAGCTGCTAGTTTTACTTCCATCCACATCAGCATGGAAATGGATTTTTCCTTTTGAACTAAGTTTCCTAGGGGTGATCTCTGATGAGATCACATTGTCTCCCTGAGCCCAGACCCTAAGAAAAATGTTTCCTCTTTCCTCCTGTTCTTCTGTCCTCTCTTGATTAAGTCTTGTACTTTATGTTCTCTGATACGTGCCTACTACCTTCATGAGAAATTAACTGGAGTAATTTATTCATTTACATTCAGACACTGCACTGTAGACAGGAGAGGCTGACGAATGGGTTCGCACTGGCTGGTTAAATGCGGCACAGCAATAGGCAAAGCTCAGATAACGCTATTTTGCCAAGGGATGACAAAGGATGAAATCAAAGAGAGGAGTCTCCTCCAAAAAGAGCAGAAACCCCTGTTCAAGTGTCTGCCCATGTCAGTAAATGACAAAATAAATTATTCTTCGTGCAGAGCAGGCAGAAAGTAGTTTTTCCTTCACCTCTTCGCCCAGAGTGAATCCTGGGTTTCCCCTGTAAGAGCAGCTGATGGCACTGACACTTAGAAGGTGGTGAATGTAATCATGTTCTCTTTAATAAGGTCACTGCCTGTTTCTGAAGATCATGGCACACTGCTATCAGATTTGATGATGGCAGTAAAGGTAGAACTGATTAGTTTGTGAGATCTTTCACATGCAAACCTGTAACTCTGCCTTTGTATCTCATGAATGATTTAGGATTCTTGGATTTTAATTTTACTTCTGTTTTTCTTCCCAGTTTAAAGATTCAGGACCAATGGCAGAGACTAACAATCAGCTGATTCATTTCATAGCAAATAAAAAGATTTCCATTTTCTCTTATGGCCAAATTACTGCAGAATGTGACTGAGCCAAATCCCAAAAGCTAGCAAGGCACTGGCTTGGAAGCTCAGAAAAAAAGGGATGTGATTTCAGGTGTGATCACCAGGCTTTGGGTCCCAGAGGAGTACCCTGACTGCTGACTGTAGCTTTCATACTTTTTGCCTCCTCCCCTCTGAGCCAATGAAGCTGGGACATTGGTGGGGCGGTACAAGACATCTGGGGCCGGACCTCACAAAAGCTGGATGTCTGTATCAGCATATTGGATGAGGACAAAGGATCAGCCTGGTTTAGATTTGGCAAACAAAGATCATCAGGGGGCTGGAGCACCTCCCCAGTGAGGACAGGGTGAGAGAGTTGGGGTTGTTCAGCCTGGAGAAGAGAAGTCTCCAGGGAGACCTTATAACAGCCTTCCAATACTTAAAGGGGCCTACAGGAAAGATGGGGAGGGACTCTATCAGCAAGTGTAGTGATAGGACAAGGGATAATGGTTAAAATGAAGGAGGGTAGATTTAGGTTAGATATTTGAAAGAAATTCTTTACTGTAAGGGTGGTGAGACACTGGACCAGGTTGCCCAGAGAAGTTGTGGCTGCCTCATCATTGGAAGTGTTCAATGTCAGGTTGGATGGGGCTTTGAGCAACCTAATTTAGTGGAAGGTGTCCCTGTCCACGGCAGGGGGATAGGAACTACATGGTCTTTAAGGTCCTTTCCAACCCAAACTATTCAATGATTCTATGATTCCTTGATTCTATGATTACCAGAATAGCTCTATTTTGTCATAGATTACAAGAAAATTACCATCTTAGATCACTTTGATAACTCACGACTGTAAGACAGACTTCTCCAACATAGCACACTGCTCAGTTCCTTTCTTTGAAGCTTCTCCACTTGCTTCAGCGTGTATCTATTCATTGGCACATGGCTTGTGGGCACCATAATCCCTTTCTTGTAACTATGACATCCTGAGGTTAATGACGTCTGATCCTCGTATGCTGCTTTCCAATACCTTCAACCCTGGGATTCCCACTGGCGTGATACAAACTATAAATTAGCATACTAGGATGTTTTTTATGTTATTCTGCTGAATTTTTGTCATCTTTAATTTCATGTGGTTACCCCTGGTTACATAAATAAATATTTTTTTTTCAAAGAGAAATGCCAAGCATTTCTATTAATACATCTTTTCCTGTTCCTCTTGGGGAAAACCAAACAGATGGGATTTATTTTTTAATCATTAAAATGTTATCGGATTTTCATAACAAATAATTACTTCTTATTTAAACAGTGCCGGAGCGAAAAAGCAGGTACTCAGAAGTTACATCTGCCAAACAGAACAACAGGATATTAAGTTGTGATCTACTTGCAGGGTCACACTACAGACACACGTTACTTAAATCAGTGGGTCCTGAGGGTACTTTCAAGATACTGGACTAGAAGCATTTGAGCTTGGAAAATGAGAATAAGAGGAGGACCAGGAAGCCCCACTCTATTCCACGCTAAATAGTGATACTTCATTTTTCTTTTCTAAAAGCATAGTCTAGAAACCAATGAGCTTAACCTCCCAGCTATGAACTTCTACAAGGTGGCAAAAACTGTGACTGCAGAGTCCAGCTTCTCCCAGGGACCAAAAAAAGCTGAAAACTGAGAATCTGCCCTTGATAATGACCGGGACCAAACTCTGATGGAATGGAATGAAAGAAGAATATGCCTTGCCTTGAAGGACCTTGGTGGAGGGAGGGAAGAGGACTCGAATCCCTTGTCTTTCACAAGAAGATATGTTGCAATAGGAAGCATAACCCTGTCATTTGTGCCAACCTCCTCTGCCTCTTCAATCCTGAGAGACACTTAGTTGTTGGAGTTTCTAACAGGATAGTGGCATGTCTTGGGATACCAGTGAAATATCTGGGGTGGTTTCTGGGAATTACTTAGTTCATGTTACCCAAAGAGATGTTGGAATCATGAAGATCATTTGACCTTTTGAAAGTAAGCCCAGTCAAAATGGTCCTTGGAGTGGAGGATGCACATAGGACTCCTCCGTGTGATTGCACAGAAGGTGTTTCCAGTACCTGAGCATCCTTGACAGTAAGTTGTACTAGGTGACAGTGCTGTCATCAGGACCTCAAACATATGCCCTTTGTTTGTAGGTGAAATTCATCCCATTTGGAAATAGCATCTATGTTTTTTTAACTGTGCCGATGCAAGTCATCTGTGAGATATCCAATGCAGATCACCCCAGGAACTGTACCACAGAGGCACATTTGGGACAGATTTTATATCTATATATATAAAGATAGTGCTTTCCTTTTCCTTTTTTTCCTTTTCCTTTTCCTTTTCCTTTTCCTTTCCCTTTCCCGTTCCCTTCTCCTTTCCCTTTCCCTTCTCCTTTTCCTTCTCCTTTCCTTTTTTCCTTTCCCTTTCCCTGTCCTTTCTTTTCCTTTTCCCTTTCCCTTTCCCTTTCCCTTTCCCTTTCCCTTTCCCTTTCCCGTTCCCGTTCCCTTTCCCGTTCCCGTTCCCTTTTCCTTCCTTGGCTTCCTGTCCCAGCAGGAGCTTAGAGGAGAATTGACTGCAGATTTTTTTCTCTCTTGTTTTCTCTAGAAATAAAGGATTTCTCTAGAATTAATGTTCCCCCATAAACCTTTCTTCAACAATAGCTAGGAGAGGATGACAACTGCTTCAGCACAGACTGAGGCCATGGCCATGCTATACAACGAGATGTTTCAAAGGGGTATATAAACCTTGCTAAATTTTTGGCTGAATTCTGGTTTTGGTTTGAATTACTGGGAAGAAAAAGATTCAGGAAAAGGGGATCCAGCTATTTCCTACCTGTGCCTGGCTCTCCATTTTATTTGGACAGCATTGCATTAGTTCTGCTGAAGTCATGGGCTGAATTCAGCAGCTACTTTAAATCTGGGTTTCTCTAAGCCTCATTTTTTTGAGAGGTCTCTCTCTAGGCCTCTCATTTTTCTCCCCAGAAGAGGCATTCCTACTGGCCTCTGTAGAAGGGTGGTGGATTCTGTGCTGCAAATGTGTTTGTCTTGGCATCAGGTCTGATACTAATAACTCAGAGGTGGAGTCTTCTTGAGTTCAAAGAGTCACTGCCTGAATGATAGCTGCTGTTGGCTCTGACATTATGTGCCCCAGATGTAAGAGAGGGATAAAAACACAGTGGGGTTGGATGAATCACTGACTTTTATTGAGGAAGCCATTAGAAGAAAGGTGGAAGATGCCTTTCTTTGCTACAGGCAGCAAGGCTTTACTCATTGCACATCCTCTGGCTGAACTAATGAATGAAACAGCCAGAAGTCAATTAACTTGCAACCAAACACCTTGCCATGGCTTGTCCTTGCAGTGAGTTTGACTTCGGCTGCCTCTGGGCTGTTCTGAAAAGCCATGCAATGTTGTCAGAGAAAAACAGGCACACGTTCACATTGTAGAATAATTGAGGCGGCAGTTGGTAAATCTGGTCTGTGGGGATATTACATGTCTGCTTATGTTCCTATGTGAAAGGATCCTCCCAGCTAAATCTCTCAGACTCCGTTCCCGTCTGTGTCCTGCCAGTCAGTGGGTGGGCACTACCTAAAACAGATGCTGCTGGGCACTGGGGTGCCTGTCCTCTGCGGAGTTAGTGACAGTGCCGCCCTAGAAAGCTAATATATCAAGAGTGTCTTCTCTAGCAGAAGGGAGAACAATTTGGAGAGGAATTTGGTCTCTGCTGTCAAAACCAGGATGCAGTATCAGCAAAGCACAGATGATGGCAGCAAAGTATAAAACCAAGACAGCTGTGAAAATACCAATTACGTTTAATAAGGAGCAGAGAAACTTAAAAATAAGTTTCTGGGAAGCTGATCTTTGGGGTCTCTGATGATTGGAAATGAAGCATTATCAATACACCTTCCTGCAGGACAGTAACATTTCCCTTCATTACAACAGCACCTGCTAGAAAAATACTTGCTTATAACAGCGGATATAGCAGACAGAGGTGTAATTGTTCCCATGCTAATTAATACAATACGGTCCCTGTGGAACTCATTGCCACTTTCTTTTCTGTTGTTAGAAGTTTGTGACTTTCAAAACTGTCTTCCTTTCAAAGGGGTTACAACGGAGGAGTTAACAACTTTGGGAATACATCTGTGATCACTATGAATATATTTATTCCTGGGCAATGGAGTACATTGGTGTGATTTCTTGCCTGGGTAACTTTCCCTTAGTTCCCCTGCACCTGTAGCACATTTTCAGTTGTGGTTACTGCTTGCTCAGGAGGCAAGTGTGTAACTCCGCAGGTATTTGTGTGCTTGCTCAAGCACCTGAGCAGTAAGTCTGGCAAAGTTGCACACGGTTGTCTACACAGAGAAGCTTTCTTCTTTTGCACATGCTGAGAGGCAGAGTCTGATATATCCCCTTTGCATCACTTAGAAGGACCAAAGGACCACATTGCTGCCTTCTCCACCATAGGCACGCTTGACTGCTATACTTGGCCAGTTACAGGATTTTGGTCTGTGCTAGCTATTGTTTAGTGCCCCATATTCCCAAGCTCCATACTTAACAGGTCGATAGAGTATTTCCCATGCCCTCTTTTTCCACTTGTGCAGTGGCTAATTAAGCAGCCCGATGGCTGGACCTCCTATCCAGTTACCTTCATGCTAAGGTGGAGAGAGCGCTCTTACTTCTTTGCAGAGAAACTTAAATTAACTCTGTTCCTCCAGCTGCACAGCCCAGCCATAGGGACAGGTTTCCAGACATGCAGAGTCTTTTAGAGCAGTCAGTCCTTGGTGGTAATATAGTCCTGTGGCTCGGCAGCCGGCACCAGCTTCCCCAGTTCCACTAACAAATGTAATAAGCAGCCCTGGAGCTGTCAAGTCACTTTGCATCTAGATGATGTGGGATCATCTGAAAGCTTGCTCACTGCCTGGCAACCGTAATAGGTGTTAAGAGCTGCAGTGAAAGGGCTGCTTAACTTGACAACTAACAACATACCCCGGCCTTTCTGTGTCTGTCACTGTCTGAATAATATATTTTGTCAACGGCATGATTTTTGAACAAGTCCCTTGTATCACCTGTTGGGAAGCAAAGCCAGGAGAAAGGCAGGGAGCCAGTGAAACTCCTGCTAGAACAGGGGCTGAATCAGCCTTGATTTTGCCAAGGTAGGGAAAGATCTGAATCATCTCAGGAAGAAGAGGGTGAACAGATCAGTAAAAGCCTTTGGTAAAACATGAGAGTTGTGTTTATATGAGATGGACAGTAAAAGGCACAGGGTGGTCCCAGGAGATGAGCAAATGCCCACACTTTTCAGAAGAACAGATGGATCTCATCAGTGACTGTGGTGCATGTCACAGTGAGATGGTGGGACTGGCAGTGGGATCCTCAGCACACCCTGTCCTCCCACATGTGATCACTTGTGGACCAGCTCAGCTCTGGGTTAACAGGTTCATAGGCTACTGCAGAGCAGCTATGGGCTGCTCCAAGGACCTCAGGGACTGCCTCATAGCAGTCCAAGGTCAATGGGTCAACTTGCCAGGGGCCGACTCAGCAATGACACAAGTGCATGCCCCTTATCTCTGTTGACACCAGACAATGAAATCCAGCTGAAGTCCACTCTTAGACCTCACTGTTAGATGAGGGTAGCCCTGAGTTTCAAGCTGGTCTTGGGTACCTCATTTATTTCAAGCCAAAAGGTGAAGACTGAGTCAAAGCAACTTTCCAACAGCCTTGTGGGTTCCTCATGGAGGAGAAAACCAGAGTGCCTGATGGCACAATTGGACACTGGTGGAAACCCTGCCAGCTGTCCAACACGTTCCCAGTAAACGGGTGAGGTGTGGAACACACTGGGTTGACTCTCACTCCAGGAGACTCTGGGCTGGCGCAGGACATGTACAGCCTCTCTGTCTCCATCCCCCATCTGGAAAGCAATGATACTAACACTCCTCAGTAGTGTTTAGGTTGTAATCATTTTAAGGGACAGGCTTTTTCTTACCAACAGCTCCTTGCCTCAATCCTAGCTGAAGTTTGGGGGTGCCCCTGTCGTACAAATACTTGTCAAGAATTGTTAGTTCAAGGCAGGGCTGTGGTTATGATTTGAAGTTTGCATGGAAGCATAAGCGATAGTTAAAGCTGAGGACTCTAAAAATACTGCATTCAACATTGCTAATGCTCCTCAGCTATTAAGAAACCTCTCTATCTGTGCAAAGCCCCCTGATTTCCATATTACTAGAGAAGGAGATAAGTGAAGTACATCTGAAGAGATTTTATCTGAGCCTTTAGAAGAAGATAGGAAAAAAGACTCAACCCCTTCTCATTTTCATGATGCTGAGAAAGCTGATCTGTGGCAGAGGTGTAGGGACACCACACTTGGTACAAACACAGCTTTCTGCTTGGGAAGATTGCCTTTGCCCCAAAGGTCCTACTCACAGGAACAATACTTACCTCTTCTCACTTAGAGGAGTTACTTCTGGGGCAAAAAAAAAGGTTGTTAGGATCTCTCAGTTGGAAGTGATCCAACTCTTCTTAATTTAGGTAGCCACAGTGTGACTGCTTCCAGCTGAGCTAGCTGGGGTTGCAGGTTGGGAGGAAGATATGCTGTTTCAGTTGCACGTGGCTGTCCATGAAGGAGAAATCAGGGCTGCTGGGGAACAGGGGGCTACAGATGAGAATGGTGCCATGCAAAAAGAGCTCAGGTCTGTTGAGTTCAGGTACAAACCCATATAACCAACTCCCATATCTTGCTTCCCCACAGCCAAGCTGGTTCTCACAGCATTAGGACCTCTTTTCCAATTTGAGACCCAAAATGCCAGGTGCAGCTCATCTGTAGATCCAGCATTGGAATCCTGGGTAGGCAGAGGAGCCACAGTGCATGTCATGGTGACAGGCTCTCCTCCTCTTGCACAGACTAGATCTGCAGTCCTTTCCCTGTCAAATGTCCTACCACATGCCACCCTCTCACAAGTCACAGTGGAAGATACTTTCATGGTTTGACAGGTGGGAAAGCACAAAGCTAGGCTTGTCGATGATGCTGTGCATGTATTCTTACCATCTGAGGTGGATATTCCTGACTATAAGAGATGGAGACACCATCAGCCGTCCTGGAAGTGTATTTGTTGACTGATATTTAGAGCTCAGTATCATTAGAAGAGGTTTAACTCTGAACAGATCTCAAGTGTCTCAGCAAGTATTGCAGGAATTTCTGAGGCATCTTGTCCCTACATTTGCTATGGCCAGGAATCACTCACAGGTATTCAAATCACTCAAAATACTTATTTCTTTCATTGTTTTTCACAAAAGGCCTGAGCTGAGAAACCAATACATTACAGGGATCTGACGGATTGCTGAGTGTTTATGGAACATCACCTAAAATAAGTCATAGCAAATAGGTGGTTGCCTGTCTGTGTGATGCGGTAGAAATTACTTACACATTATTGCACTGCTATAGGATACAAATGAAAATCATTTAAAACAAATAAAATCTTTAAATCAGTTAACACACTTTCTTATTTTTTTAAAGGGCAAAATATTTAAAACAACCAAACTGGATTGTTTATTCATTATTTCTGAGGTTGAGGAATTTTTTTTCAAGGGGATGTGAAGGAAACCTGTTCCTGGACTAGTATGAGGCAAAATGGACATACATGCCTCTCTCCTGTGATGGAAGCTATAGGTTTCATCTCTAAACCTGAAATTGCAGCTTGATGGCTTTAAGGCACAAATTTGTTTAAAGACTGGCCACGGAAAGGATTCATTTAGTTTTAAGTATGCACAGCTTTCCTTCAGCATTTCCATAAATTTACACACACACAAGAGGGGGAAAAAAAAAAAAGGAATAGTTTGGACAGAACATTTGGGGATTTTGCTCAGATTTTGCAATTTTAGAAACGTCAAGTGATATAAAAGGGAAAGCCTGGGAAAGCTAGATTTCATGGAAGGGATGATGAAGTGGAGAATGTGATTTTCAAAGACATGTTTTTGGAATTGCCAAGCCTGTGGAAAAAGGTGTGTTGGACCAGAAACAAGGTCTGATCAGAACAGGAAGAACTTTCCCCCTACAGCTTTGCTCACCTCCAGATCACCCTGCCTGTTTTTTTCCCATCCATCCTAACAGGCTTCCTTAAAAGTCTCTTTACATCTCCTTGTCTTCAAGTAGGAGTTACCAGGGCAGCTACACAGATATAAGGAAGGTTTGCTAAGACTGTGGACCAGGCTAGTCTTTGTGGTTTTTGTTTGCGTTGCACCGAGCACATAGGTGGAACTGACGGGTGTTTTTACAACTAGAAATAATGCAAAAGGCATAATGGTAAGATAATTATGAAGTGCAAAGGCAGATTTAATCTCCAACCTCTTGCTTCATTTAGGAATAGCGATATTTAACTTCACTTATATACAACTTCTCTCTAAACTGGGGTCGTTAAAAATATAGAAAAAAAATCTCTACAAACCTCCTCCTTTTAAACCACTGAGTTTGAGTCACACGGCAATTCATTTTAAGATCGCCCAGGTTCTTAGCCTGGAGTGTTTCTGGCTCCTCACAAAACAGAGTTTACCGCATCTGTGAAATGATAATTTTGCACACCCAGAGAGGTGCTATGATGAGTATCAGAGCACTGTTCTTTTACACAGTGCCAGCAACAGATGGGGTCTCCTAGTAAAAGACTAAAAACCTGTATGATCTACATAGATGTTAAGCTGTTATCACCATGTTCTGCAGAAGTGGCTTTGCTACTTTGGCAGGATGATTGCTTCTGTTGGGATAGTATGGTTAAATTATTCCAGGAGTGGACCAGGAGGTCGTAGGCACTGTACAAACGCAGAGTGAAGAGTTTGCATCTCTCAGCGTGCTACAGTGCAGGTGCAAGACGAGAGAGAAGTGGTGGCAACAAAAAAAAAGTGGAAGGACACAGGGAGACAACAGGAGATCCCAGTTAGGGTTCCCTGAAACATCAGGGGTCACCGCATGAGGTCTCATTTGTTTCATCTTTAGGGATTTGCATTCAACAGTAATATGGAGATAAGCTGACACTGATAAAGTCGACAACAGGTTGACCTCTTGCACATGGAGGTAATTAGTGGTATTGCCGATCTTGTGGAAACTCCTGATATCTGTTTTCAGCCCTAACTGAGGAAGGATATGGGATTATGAAAGCTATTTTTTTTTGGAACAAAATTGTTCTCAGGCTGGAGCTAATTGATTTGGGAGTGCCAGGACACCTACTTGGGCATTTTGAAAGAAAAAAAGAAAAAAAAAAAGCCATTTTAGACATCCTCAGATTGAAATGTTTGATTTTAGATCTCTGTAGATCCAGGATGAAACATCTCTGGTTTAAGTTGAAATGAAACTGAGTGTCAGACTTAGTTATCTCACAGAAAGTTAATTTTCAGGTCCCATTGCCTCTGATTTATCTTGTGCTCTACACACTTAATCCTACCCGTGATGGTCTCTTCCTAGGTCACTGCAGTCTCCCATGAGACCTCTGGGTCCATGTGTGAGCTTTTAAAAAGTCGAGTAGAGCAGAAGTGAGCACACCTGGGGCTTGTTACAGAGATATTCCCTCTCCTGGTGTTTCTGGTCAGTCCGTGCCTCCAAGGCTTGGGCTGAAGATGGGGTTCAGTTCATTGTGAGTTTTCTGTTCAGGCCTTTTCTGTTCAGACTTGTCCATCAAAATCCATGCTAATAATGGGCTTAATTTTGCAAAACCTGCATAACTATGTGTTCAAGACATCTGAGCGAGTACAGGGCCCATTCCAGCTCCCGTTGTTGGCAGATTTCACAAACCAGCTATGAAAGCTACTCTTCATCTTCCACCCCCTCCCTCTGTTTTAGGCTCTATGGAGCCACCGCAAGGGGACTCCTCTTGACAGACCTGATGATTAAGGCAAGACCAAAAGCAAGAGGATTTGTCAAGTTCTCTGACATCAAAGCACTGAGATATCAAAGGGACAAAAGTACCTACAGACATAAAGACAACTTCTGAAGAGACCTCCAGGGGCTACATATTTATCTTTGTCTCTTTGCTTCACTTGCTAACAAAGAAAATCTATACGTGTTGTGAACCTGTTAACCCAGAGCTGTTCTCCAGAGCACTAATACAAGAGATTACCGGACTCTTCGAAGAGGAGATGAGAGTCATTGTCTGGATGGTGAGATAATCCCAAGTGTGCGCTCTCCAAGAAAGGCAGGACGCAGGCAAGTCATGAATGACCATAAGAATATAAATAAGAATATCTGTACAGGATCACTATAAAGTCCCCCTAAATTCACATCCAACATCGCCAAGAGTTAAGAGCATGTGCATAGGAAAAACTATAACAACAGGGTGAGTATGTAGTGATATATTCCCCTAGAGTACTTTCCCTATGTCAGGAGATCTGTGGTCCAGGGCCTTTTGACACAGATGTGGGATTTTTGTGTTTTATAGTCCTGTATTTATAACTCCTCCCTTCCTCCCCCGGGAATTTATCCATTTACTTTTTAAACACTTTAAGTGTATGCAATATCCTGTGGCAAGAATTTCACAGTTTCACTCTGCACTGTGTGAAGAAATGGACAATTTGTGCCAGAGGCGATGTCTTTGTGTAATAACTTTGGATGTAATTTTTAGGTCACAGGGGTCACCTACGCTTTCTGATATGAAGGGAGTACGAGCAGTGCTTGGATGCTCCTCCTTATTTATTCCTGTCTTTATGCCAGACCCTGGATGCTTAACCATAGATCAAAGCCCTGTTGTGCTAAGCACTGTGCAAACACAAAAGCTTTCTCCTGTAGCAGAACAACACACCAGCATGTCTACAGGGCTTCTCATCGGCACTGCTCCAAAGGCTGTACAAAGGAGCTCTACAGCAAAGGAGGCTTTGCAGAAAATGGGGGATTCATCTGCTCAAGGTCACCCAGCAGAGTCAGGAATAAATCTGGGAGTTTCCTCTCCACCAGCCTTTGCTGTTCCCACAAAGAGACCACAGCTATTCTGACTAACCCTTATGAACCAGGAAGCATGAAGGCAGGGAGCCCTCCAGTCTCGCTTTGTCCCAGCAGTTCTCGCACTCTCAGATACTTCAGCATTTCCTAGAACATACAATTCCTCAGTCTGAGGTGGGTTATTAATATTGACACCCCAATTAATAAATAACACCCAGCAATAAATAACGAATGAAAAAATATCAAGAATTAATTGCTATTAGTTTATCGGCATTAAACCATATACTTGGAATTGAAGATGCACACATGGACACATATTATTACCATATGTTAAAATCAACCAGCACTACAGTAGGTCTAGAAGGGAACCAAGGAAAAATGTTATTTAATATGAATGTGGCCAGTTTGTGCAGATTAGCCTCAGGGACTGAGAACAGTTCCTGCACGGATTTATTTAATAGCACAGACGTAGACTAGTTGAAGAAATAGGTGGTGGGAAATTGTTGGACTTAACTGGAAAATATTATTACAAGTTATTTACTTATAATTGTGTGAGTCCCTGCTTCCCTGAAATGTCTTTATATCTTGCTCAAAATCACACAAAAATTGAATAACTGAAGTGAGCGGCTGGTGCTTCATTCAGGAATTATCCTTGCTGATGATTATTGACCTATCTAAAGACCAGTCTTCCTGGAGTGGTTATGAAATCAACAACTATCATCTCCTGCATTCATGCTATATGTCAGTAAGCAGATAAATGCATCACACCACTAACAGTCTTTGTCCCTGAATTTCTGCCCCCCCCACATCCCTTAGGGCCTCACAAAGTATAATCTCAATATTAGGGCTGCATTTGTGTTATTGAACCTAACAAGCCAGGGACCATTCCCAGCAGGCAGTCTGGAGGGTGACACATCACTTTGGGTGTAAAAAGAGCTGAGTTATATAGAGACTACCTTTGCCACTTGGCCTTGCAGACTGAGAACAACTACTGTCACATTGTGTTTGTTTTGTTTATTAGGATGGAAGCGTCCTCACACATGTATTGCTTAGTGTAGTGTTGTCCTTTCCAGTGTAACATCTTGTGGTGCGTCCCTGCAAAACCCAGGAGACACCAGATCTCTTCAGTAGTGAAAGGAGTTCACAGAAGGAACAACCTGGGGAGATTGAGAGACTCTCTGTGGCTGGCAGTCTTCACATTCAGGAGAGCTCAAGTTCTGCTGACCTTGAGAGCTGACTCATGAGTGTCGTTTGGATGTCCAGTTGCCAACAAATCCGAGGGGTGCTTATCAGAGGGAGGACCAGCTTGGAGCACCATGTCCCAAGCCCAAAGAGGGGACTGTGTTAACTAAGTTGAGTAGAAAGAGAGAGAGACCTTTGGTTTTTCCTCTGCCTTTTTGAAGTTCCCTTCCATCTATTGCTAGCTATGAGATTCAATAAATGATCCTTCCCAGCATCAACATCTCTGAAACCATAAATCATTTTCCACATGTTATAGTTTCTCTAGGACAAGTGACTCAGTCCTACTCTTCAAAATACTCCAGATGGTTCAGTCCTTTTTTTTTTTGGTGTGTCTTCAAATAGATGGCAAAGTATTTTGGGGATCAGGAATTTTCTTTGCATCTAAACTTTCCACTGCCGAGATGGAGACATTGTTCCTCTTGGGTGGATAAATGCATTAACATTTGTCAGGCCTTTTTATTCTACAGGGCAGAAGCCCAAAGATGTATGAAACTGGACCTTTCTTCCTGTTTCTCAAAAAAAATACTATTGTGTATCATTGCAGCTATAGGGGGTGTAAAGCCATGTGTGCACACCTTGGTTTCTCCAGTGGATATATGGCAGTATTTCAGACCAAAGCTGACTCACATCTGTCTATATGTGAGGACTCGTGGTAGATTACTCATTTGACTACAGCTGTCCTTGACCACTGCAGTACACCTTTCTCTGTTACCCAGGCAGAAAAACTTTCAAACAATATATGCCAAACTGGAGCAGGGAAACTCTCCATTTATTTGTGGATGATTTGCCAAAGAAATTAAATGCGCTGATGACTTGCTTGACTACAGAGCAGAGTCAGTGAGAAATAACTGTAAAATGGGACTGAACTGTGTGCTATAAAACTATACGCTGTGGGCTTAGTTCTTCTGCAGAGTTTATTCCAAAAGAGAAAGTGCAGAGCAGACTGTTTCTGACATTCCTAATAAGGGATGGTCATTAGAGCCTTTCTCCTTTGGTGGACAATTAACCTCTCACTTTATGGCAGGTGAAAATGGTCAGTCTTTATTTGAACCAGAAAACTTGCTTTGTATTAAAAGGGGAAAATAAATCCTACAGACTGTAGAACGAAATAATCAGGATGAATGAAGATCTGACAGGAATTGCTCTGCTAAACGATGATGGGCCCCAACCAGAGAAGACTTCTGAACATTTTAAAAAGAAAATTTGGGCTTCTTCCTTTCCCCACTCTCAACATTGTCTGAGGAATATCGGAGTCCTGAATACTCATGAGCAAAACTCCTACTCTTTGCAGCTTGACTGGAAGCAGAACCTACAGGATCTTCCTTTAAAACCTGCATCCACTTTAAGGCCAGAGGGACCAGAGCAGTCATGTTGTGTCAGGGACATGAGTAGGGTTAGCCAGAATTAGTGTGGAGCAGAGAAAGATGACAACATCATGCTAGGCAGCAGCACAAATATGTCTCTCTAGCATACAGTATTTATCAGAAAAGTAAGAGCAACACTGAGCTCACCCCCTTTGCCATACCTCTACACTCACTCATGACTGGAAGAATCCACCCTCTCAGTTTCATGGTCCTCCAGTGATGAATAGATGATGCTAACAAATATTCTCCTCTGCAACTAAATTCAGCAACACCACCTGCATTATCAGGGTCTGATAGCAGTCAGGATCCTTGCTGCCAGCCTGAAAGTCTAAGACCACTGCAGTTGTGATAGACATCAATACAGTTTTGGCCTGTGCTCTGCTCTCAGTGACCTATCCTTGCTTACACTTAG
This sequence comes from Fregata magnificens, assembly GCA_013389945.1. Lineage (NCBI taxonomy): Eukaryota > Metazoa > Chordata > Aves > Suliformes > Fregatidae > Fregata > Fregata magnificens. Next base: position 237,489 of record WAAD01014686.1, read on the forward strand.
CTGTTACCTAATTTTTGGTAGATGCCAGGTGGCAGATTGCAGAGACAGGATAAGTTGCTTTGCATCTGTGACCTGAAAGCAGCAGTGGATAATGAGTGTCACTGAGGACAGAGCTGGTTATGGGAACCTAAAATCACTTGCAACCCTCTCCTGAATAATTGAGTAGCTCAAATTCACTGTGACTCTCTAAATACCAAGATTTGGACTTTCATGCAGAGACAGGCAGGCAGGTCTGATGAGGAAGAAAGCTTTGAAAGTGCTCTGAGGCCAATTTCTGTGGAAGGCTGAAAAGGAGCTGGTGGCTGATCTCCTCCAGAGATTCCCTTCTTAATCCTTTCCCTTATCAGGAATGGGTTTCTTATCAGTTCTCTACAGGGACATTAGTAAAGAGTGGAGAGAGAGCTCAGAGCTCCAAACAATCCAGGCTTGAAATGCATTCAGTCCACAACAGCTCTCCAGTCTATTGTATCACTTCGAGGCCAACCTGCACCTCCCTCCAAGCTCTTCTTAAGCTCCCTTTGCCCCTTGCTTTCCTTCTCCTCCAGCTAGCACAGGACTAGGGGCATGATAAAAATTTAATATTTCTACAGCAACTTCCTCCATAGAGGGACTTTCCCTTCTCACTTCTATAAATTTAGACCATCTGAAGAAACTCCTCTGCACTGTTATTCAGCAGCCTTTGGGATGCAGGCCCCCTGAATCCCTTGATTGCCACAAAAGTGTTTAAGAGAGGGACTTCAGTCTAGTACTGAGCTGAAACACCAGAGGAACATTTCTTTCAGCCTGCTGCAACTGCTGAGGTCAGTATTTGGCTGGAAAACCAGCTGTGTGATTGCTGTGGCATTTTACTGGCCATACTTGGTTATCTTCTAAGCTTGACTCTCTTGTCTTTGACTTATCTAGGGTTGATACTCAAAGCTGAGCCACATCAGAAAAGCATGTTTTTTTCTAAAATATCTTCTCAGCTTTCAGCATCTTGCCTGCCTACCCAAGGGACGTAGGTATGTATGATATCCTGAGACAGTCTTGGCTGACCTTGGGCAAGAAGGCGGAAAGCCCAGGGGTTCTTTGATGAGTCTGTGATGTGATAGCAGGTTGGACCATTCCCTGTGGGGCAATATCCCCTTTCATGCATGAAAGAAAGTATCAGTCATGCAACCTTCTGGTCTGAATAGCTCTGCGCCAGGGTGATATGAGTAAGAACCATCCTCTCCCTTTCGCAGATACTGTATGTATATGTGTATTTAGATTTATGCATGCATCTCTATCTCTATCTCTATCTCTGTCCCTATCTCTATCTCTATCATCCCTATCTCGCTATCTGTGTGTGTATATATATACACTGTAACTAAGCTTTTTTTCAGTGGGATGTATTGTTGTCTCTGTCCTTCTTTTAAACAATCTTGCAGACAGTCAATAATGAGACACTTTGTTGAAGATCAGAACTTACTCCTCTTCAGGTAAAGGACACTATTGGGAAAAAAACAGGACTGACCTTTTTTTTCAGTCTCACCCAAAGACAACACTCTACTTTTAATGAAAGTCTTTTTTAAAACTCTCTCTTTTTCTTTGTGCAAGGAATGGAGTTACAGTCCTCTTAAATCTTTCAGTGTTTCTACACCCTCTTTTTGCAACAGCTCAAGAGTAGACAATTAGGAAGAAACCCAGCTCCCCCAAGCCTGGCTGTCTTGTAAATCATGACCTCGAAGGTGTCCCCTGACACAGCAAACACACAACAGCATTCCTCTCTGTCCAAACTGCTGTCCCAGAGCTTGGGAAGGTAAAAGTCCTACCCATGGCCAACCTCAGAAAAGGTTTCTCAGCAGGAAGTGCGGCTTTCATTTGGGAGCTCCACTCCATGAATCCTCTTTTGACAGAAATAATTTGGAGAAAAAACCCAACAAGCCATCAGAGTGACTCTAAAGACGATGAATTGTGTAAATGAGACAAGCAAATGCCCTTGAAGACGCTTTCATCTACTTGTCCCTTACTGTGGCTTTAGCAGGAGTCATTGTGGTTTTAATTAACACCTTTCTCGGTGAAAAATTACCACATTGTTCTCAAAGACTGAGTGACACCCAGATGAGAGTTTCCAGATTTTGTTGTGTCTTCAGAGCCTTGGTTAATCCAGCGTTTCTTCCATTTACTTGGACAGCAGGCTGTTAATACTGCACCACTTGGAGCCGAGTGCCTGGCGGCAGCCCTTATCTCACTGGTGCTTCCCAGATGTGCCTTGAGTATCGAGCACCCCAGGAGATGACCATACTTGCAAACGGCATCCAGTTGGTTTACTGGATCTGTGCCTCTTTTCCTCCTAAAGTGCCAGCGGCACAGGAGGGACTTTCTCCTCTGGATGCCCTAGCAAAGTTTTAATGGCAGAAAAGAGCACAAAGTCTGCAATATACAGGAGTAATTTGAGCCTTTTTGGAAAGCAAGGGTGGGCATTAAGATACAGATGCTGGGGCATCCTCAGTTGAACTCTGAATCCTCTTCTTATCTGCCATTTTCTTGCTAGGTCTGTAAAGGGATTAGACTCTTTGATGTTGGCCCTGCTGTCACCTGGGAGCTGACTTACCCCTTATCCATTTTGGTCCATGTTGTGGCTTTGCTGCAGAATTCATCCCCTGACTCCCTGCCCTGCTTTGTGGTGCGGTAGGAAGGGCACTAGCCACAGGATGGTCCTTTCCACCCATGCACAGAGTTTTAAGCAGAATTAGCACCTGCCGTCCGCCAGACCCAGGCTGGATCTTTTATCTGGTTTTCAGACCTTTCAGGAATCAGCCCTCCATCACAATGTCCATAGAAAACAAGTTCAGACCATGGCTTTCTATCCTGCTAGCAAGTCTAAATTGTCTCAAGGCAAAACCCTTGCTTTTTTAAGGGCAATGTGTGTTTAGTCATTCATTTTCAGTAGATGTGGGATTTCACCAGCTGATTTCAGCTTACGGTAGACTGAGTCATCTCTCCAAGACGATCTTAGAGATTATAACTTCTGAAGGGTGAAGAACTGATATAAACAGGGTCTCTTGGAAGCCAGATGTCACATTACAGCTGTGGAATTAACCCAGATGCAATAGCCTTAACTCAGACCCTTTCCTATTTACCACAGTTCTCTAGCTTTTGTGTTTAAGAACCATGGTATAGGATGTAATTTTTGGTATGGATGATTGCCAGTCCAAGCGTGCTGTGTTATTTTTATTGCATTCTTAGCATAATAATATGTTATGTTCAAAAGTAGTGATGTATGAACATAAATATATCTTATTTGCCTATTAACATTAGACAGGAAAAGACATTCTTTGTGCAACATCTGTAATATGATCATTTAAATTTTATTTTCTCCTTTTAGATGTATGTGCAGTAAACCCTGAAAGGCATTATTTATGGCATTTGGTGCAATAACGTCACCATTATTGTAGAATCACAATTCTGCTATGCATTCAAAGAAGTTCTAAATTTTTTTCTTTTTTTTTGTCCCTCTAGGATTTTGAAATGGAAGTGCTGCAGTGTTTTTCAAGGGTCACGGATAAGGCTTGCTGCAAGGGAGAGGAAAGACCATTTCCATGCTTGTGGGTTGCATTTCTGAATGAATGGGCACTGTGGATATGATCCTCGTCAACAGAAACTAACACTGTTCTACCAGGGAGTAGACTTGTCCTGATTTGAGACAGTAGGAAATCCAGCCCTAACAATATACACACTACTTTTGTATGAGTAAATAAAACAGGCTGGGGATGATTTTCCGACTTCAGGACCAAATGATGCAGCATGGCTCTCATCCACGGATGCGACCTCTCTTCCCCATCCTTATGAAAGAGGGAACACTGATCACTGTACCTTTTGGGAAGAGTCCCTGGCTTGTGCGGTCCCCAGATCAAGATAAAGAACATGTGGACCGTTAAGCAGTGTGAATGATCATCACATATGTTTTTGATACTGGTTTGTGCTCTGGCTTTTTTTCTTTACTAGTAGAGACTGGATTGGTAGTACAGAAGACTTCATCATGGTCTGTGTTCCTGTCTTGGAGGTCTGGCATAATTTACCTCCAGTAGGTTTGGTCTTTTAATCTTTAACACACAGATCAGCTACAAAGGCTCTGCCCGCCCCACGTGAAGGTACGTACCTGTTATTCACTCTCCTGTGCAAGACAGATGCTGCACAACACAGTCACTAGAAAATCAATGTTTAAGTGGAAGTGAATATGAAAATTATTGTTACTGTAATGCAGGGAATAAAAGACAGAGGAGGAATGTCTTCTCTAGTGATGACATGTGAGTAAATCACCATGGCTTATTTTGATATCACTGACATTTTTCATAAAGACTTTCTCCTAGGAGCCAAAGAGATCTGTCAGCACAGAGTGAAGTGTGTACAAATGAAGCATAAATCTACACTCCTGAGGAATGACAGAGGTGCTGATAATTTCGGTGTCTGGGGGGGCAATTCTGATGCAAAACCTGGGGGAGTGAATCCCAGGTTGAGATGGTCTTTTAGCTCAAAATACGATCACAGTGATGTAATCATGGAATAGCATCAGTGTGCACAAGGCAACCTGCAACCCTCGGAAAAGCGTGAGGTGTGTGGAAAAGAGAGGAGAATATTCTGATATGGCAGTGTGCCTGGTTTCAGCTATGTTTCTAAATATATGGCTTACAAATCTGTTTCGGGAGAATAATGAAAAAAAAAGGTTTGTGTTTTATAGGTGACAGTATTCAGTGAAACCGCAGATAGTACCCTGGCACTGATGTAGTGAAAGGTAACAAAACCATAATGTATCAAGTCAAAGGGAATCAAGTCCCTGGATTTACCCATATGAAGCTCCATAATTTGAGTAAAATTTGAGTTAAATTGAGTTAATTTGAGTTTGAGTTGTCCAGTTTCTCTGAGATTTTTTTTTTCTCTAATTTCTACTTAGACCCCTAAATAGCTTTTAAAATTACCTAAATGTCTTTATGAACCTGCCTCTTCCTTTGGTACCTTAAAGCAGTGATTTTTTCGCCTGTTTGTCCATATATTTTTCTGAAGCAGATATTTGAAGGTAACCCAGAAAACGAAGCTCCAGGAGGCCACCTTTTACTGCAAATATCAGCTGCTTTCTATTGCAAAATATTTAGGGGCTTGTTAACTGGAAAATATTAAACTGCCCTGAGGCAGTGTTAAAGGTGAACACTGCTCTCCACACCCCCACATTAACCCTAAGAGCAGTGGTGAATCACACCCCGAGGACTGCAAAACCCAAATTAGCTTTTGCTCATTCTCCAGAAGACACTTGGGAGTTTTGTTTCCTTCAATGCAAGTCCTGGCACAAACGCCCCAGGCAGTGAGGCTGCCGTTGCAACCCTTGGGAGACTTTGCTGTGGTCTGGAAGATCCTTAGTCCTTCTGATATGTCAGAGCTTGCTCGATTAAACGTGGCTGGGCGCAGTTACAGTCACCTGCCTTTGCAGTTCTTCTCCTGCAGGGAAGAGTGTCTCCCAAGGTAGAGCATTCATTTTGGGCTTATAACTCAGAGAAGTGAGCAATGGTGGTGTTAAGTTATCAAAACTGGTCCTGTGCTTTGCCAGGTTGCAGGAGAGTCTGACTGAGTATGGTTAGCAGGGAGGTAAGGTGTCCATGCTAGTGTTGGTCTCCCAACTCATCCCCTTTGGACATGGTTCAGTTTTGGTTTAAGGGATTAACCACTGTGCTGAGATCACAGTGTGAATACTGGCAGATTGCTGGCTTTCAAAGAGGGGATGTGAAGCTTTTTTCTTGGCATCATGATCTGCATCCAGTGAACGGAAGCTATTGGGGTGATTGGGAGCCGTTACCAACTTCCCAGCATGTCCCAACAGGCACTAGCTCTAAGAAGGAGAAGCACAAGACCATGACCTCAGGGCTAGAACTGCTTTTCTCTGACTCACTTTCTTCTTTTTCATATTATTATCCTCTCCTTGCCTTTAAAATCAACCCCATCCTGGCACACAACGGGTAATTTCTTGTTGATTCACCTTTTTATAGAGAATCTACAGCAAACAGTGGCATAGGAGGGCTTAAAAAGATCATTTAACCCCTATTCCACATAAGCATCTAGCATCATGCTGCAAAAGGAGCCCCTGTGGACACAAATCTATAACATATGCCCTTCAAAAAACCTGGAATTATGTAAATAGCAAGTGAAGAATCATTCACATGGGAGGCCACAAGGACTCAGAAATATTTTGCATTTCTAAAGGCAACCTTCTTAAAGCCCCCTCAAAGGTAATTAAACCTGGAAAAAAGAAAAGCCAAATGTTTGTTGGTTTGGCTGTTGAGGTTTCATTTTTTTCTTTTTTTTTTTTTTTAATGACAATAATTCTGCTGAAGTATGCAAGGAGATGACAGAGTCTTGGCTTGAAGTTTAGCTATGTGAACACACCATAAGAAACTACTCTGTATGGCATGAGAAATTGCTGAACACAACAAAATAACAGAGTGAGAAGCTCACAAAAGCTACAGATAGCGCCATGAGGAATGGACAGATTTCACAGATGTTTAAGGAGGAGTTATGTGAGAAATGGCCAAACTTCACAATTAATTAAAGAGAGCATTGGGGACCTTTGGGGAAGTGGAATTTTGCAACGCCAACAGTGCTGCAATAACTGCTTCAGAAATACCAAATTCGGGTATGAATATAGAAGAACTGGGACTGACAGGGAAAAAAATAGTTGGGGAAGTTATTTATTTGGGAGGAAACAAGGGCAGAGAAAGGAGGCGACCAAGGGGAGAGACAGAGGAAGAAGAAGCACAGGGAAAAGGAGAGGAAGAGGGATAACAAGAACTGGTCGAGTGCAAACAAACTGCTGGTAAGTGCGATTGTCCGACAGCCGTGCTCCTGACCACCATAGTCTGATCTTCTTGTTAAATTCCATTCCTGACTATTTTCTGGCTGAACATACAAGCTGTGGCGTGTGAAGGGGTGCGATTCACTAGCAGACGTCAATCTGGACTTGCAGGTGAGTTGGATGAGAGGTCTGGGTGCCAGGAACTGGAGGAAGGACATGAGACTCGTATCCCCTGGGAAGACAACAGGGACCATGGAGGGCGGGTGTCTTTGTGTGAACTGGGTGCCCTAGATCTCTGTGTAGTCCTTGGATAGTCAATGTGTGGAGTCAGTAGAGCACAGAGATGATTCTTCTGGCTAAATGTCAGAATCAGCTTTAGGATGTGATGACTCGATTTTACGATGGTACAATCGTACCATCGGATGTGATGGTACGATTGTACCTTAAGTTCTGCAGGCACCATTGAATTGCTCTCCAAGACCAAGAAGGAAGTCTGGAGTGACTGGTTGAATGAGCATACCTTCATCACCCAAGGGAAGTCCAAGGGTTACCTGAGGCTCAGGGCACTGTCTGGAACAGTGAAGGAAGTTTTGTCTTCCTCATTACCATTACATCCTGGTCCCTCAGAGAGAATCACTGCTTTGCCACCTCCTTTCCCATTCTGCATCCAACATGTGCTGCAGTGGAAACATCTCTTCTTTTAGCAGATCCCAGGCAGTCCACCTAGGGCAAAGCAATGTCACGTGGACTTAGCAGCTTCATTTCGTAGTGCAGCCATACTGCATAGAAGCATAGACTGCTGCCAGACCCAAGCTTGTCAGCCACGTTCTGTCCCCAACCTGGTGTCCATCTAGGCATGGCCAGAAATGAGTTTTTGGAAAATCTCTCATCAGGATCAGCTCTCCCCTCTAACTACAGGCTGATGCAAGTTCTGGTATGTATCCTTTTGAAAATCTCATTTTAGGAAACGGTGAGGGATTGCTTGTGCAATTCTTGAATCACTGTGGAATACAGCACTGCCTACACAGTTAAAAGGTTCTTATATTTTTAAGCAGGAACTTGGCTCACTTCTAACGAGTTTGCATGATAATGCAATTGTTAGTTATTTTCTCAAAGTTTCCTGTACTTAGATGAACCTCAGACGACAGTTAGAAGAGAATGGTTAATTAGCCAAACTAATAAAACTAGAGATCTCCAGTTTCAGTGCAGAGCTAAAGAAGGCTCATTAAAGCAAAAAGCTCATGGAATCAGCCAACACCAGCAAAAAGGAAGAAGGAAGAGTGTTAACCCTTAAAGAGTCTTTGCTTTTCCATCCAAAGATGGAAACAGACCCCCTTTCTGAAGGAGAGCATTAAGACTGGGGATAGCTATATCCATGCTAGAACATTTTTGACAAGGGCTGCTGGGCTGCTGAGTGGGCAGGTTTCCCATGGAGAATAAAACAGCACTGTTAAAATAGTTTAGTTTTTCCAATGGGAAAGGAGAGAGAGAGGAATAGCTTGCAGGATGCTGGGTGAGAAATCATCAGTTTCTTGCAGAGGTACAGACAGGACTACAAGTATCCTATCAAATACCAAAAGAAAGGAAAAAAAAAAGGTTTCCCTTTCTGTGTGAAGTTCAGGGAAGCAAGCAGGTCATTCCTGGTCAGCTGGGGATAATGTCTCCATTGTTCACCCAAACATATGATGAGACATAACTCAGCGGTGTCAGGTTGTTCCTGGCTCTCCCCTTTGCTGGCTTGGTCATAGAATCATAGAATCATTAAGGTTGGAAAAGACCTCTAAGATCATCAAGTCCAACCATCAACTAACACCACCATGACTCCTAAACCAGGCCCTGGAGTGCCACGTCTACACCTTTTTTGAACGCCTCCAGGGTAGATGACTCCACCACCTCTCTGGGCAGCCTGTTCCAATGCCTAACCACTCTTTCGGTAAAGAAATTCTTCCTAATGTCCAATCTAAACCTCCCCTGACGCAACTTGAAGCCATGCAAGGTCATTGCAACCTTTGTCACACGGAGGGACACCACGACATTGGTTGTCTGCACTCCTGTTGATATCAAGCCCTTTTGCTGACACACAACGCCAGCTCAAAGTCAACAGTTTTGCATGACACTGTGCAGCAGGCATAGATATATATATTTAAAAAAAAAAAAAAAATCTACTCTGCTATGTACTGAAGTGCCAAGGGAACAACATATTGATTTACACAAAGCCCAGTAATTCACAGAGAAAAATAAACAGACTGAACCTTTGCCTTGCACTTACGATTGTTACACTGGCATTTTCTTTCCCATTCTATGTATTAAGCCCTCTTTTGAAAAACAGAAGAGGTAAGAAGGGGGAAAAAGTGGTCCAGAGATTAATGACGTGCTTTGTTGTGCTGCTATCGCATCCCTTTTTGTTATCTGCTTGCAAAAAAAGGTGAAGCACAATGAAAGGGCTGGTCTTCATACAACACCTTATACCTTGGAAAATACTCCATCAGTTATGTGCAATGCTTCTTAATTCTTTATTCTGCCCTTACTTACAGGGACACACATCTCATTGACGTAAGTACCAGCTGCGTAAAATCTTGTCTTTTCTCTGGGGGCCCTGTAAGATCGGATCCAGCTCTGGGGAGGTGGGTGGGAGCTGCTTGGATGAGCGCAGCAACAAAGTCTGAGTGCTAAAGAGGATGTAAAAATGTTCAAAGGAGGCAAAACCGTAGGAGGGAAATTGGGGCTTTATAGAATTACTGGAACTGCGGCAGCCAGGGCTGGACATAGTGGTAAATTGCCCTGTTTGTGTTAAATGTGTTCATAATGGCCACAAATTATGAGGCTTTTTCTACTTTGTGTCACTGGGGGAGAAGCAGTAATGGCCATCTTGGTTGTGTTAATTGCAGCGCAAGTTAATAACACCCTACCTGTGCAGATCACCTCAAGGTGCCTTCTGGTAGAAACAGTCTTGGCCATTTCTTCACCTTAATAGACATAAAGTATTGATCTGTGAGTTAAAACAACCAGCACCTGGGCACTGCTCCACTCAGCTGACTGTGTTTTCATAATGGATGGGGCAACAATATTATTGATAAGGCTATTTTAAAGGACAACATGTATCTACTGAGCACAAACACACAGTTTGTGAAGCAACGGTGATGAACCAGAAAGCAATTGCAGCGCAAGATGCTTGAAACCACCGGGCATCTTTCTTACACTGATGGATACTCATGTGCTTTTCAAATGCTAATGATTCAAACCTCAAAATGGGATGTAGAAGTAATGTTATGTTTTATTAGCAGTAGGGAAACTGAGGCAAGAAGCCAAATGTCTTATTTGGTGCTTGAATCTTCCGTTTGGAAGGGAAAAAATCGATAGATAAGTCTATGAATAAAATATATCTTGGTTTACATGAACTAGGGAATGTGTTTTGAAACCTTGCAAACTGAAAACCTCAAAAACTCAAAAAATAATGAAGTAATAGAGAGATCTTATAATGTTGTCATAAGGTTATAATCTTATAACCTTGCTAGATCCACCCTTTCTCACTGCTTTATGCATGGTCAGCTCCTGTTAGATAACAATTTTCTTTGGAACAAACCACAAGTATCGAGTCCACTGCTTCACTTCTTTCAGTTCTGAACTACAATTTGACTCTTAGGATAATATGCAAACTTGAGTAAATGATTTCCAAGGATAGAGAATCAATGGGCACCATAAGTAATCTCTTCAAATTTTTTATTTTTTGACATTTTGCTTTTATTTTTAGACAGGTTCTTTCTTGATTCAACTTTGAGACAACTGATGTTTGTTATATCTTTCTTTGTAAAACCGAGGAGCATATTACCTTCCCATTACCTCTCATCCTTCCTGTGAAATAAGTATTGGAGAAGGCAAGTGGTTGGCCTCATAGGGAACAGACTGGGAATAGAGACGGGAGTTGATTGTCAAGAAGCACAAGTGTACAGGTGTGGGCTAAATACCCGCTATACTTTCCCTGATCCCTTCCAACAAATACTGCTAATTCAATGCTAATAGGATGATTCATTTCTTCTCTTAAGGTTTTATGGAGAATGAACTGCAAACCAATATTGAACAAATATAAGCCCATTTCAGCCTACTTTTAAGTGGTGCTGAGCTAGCATATAAATGAGTTACTAAAAATCAACAGGAAATTACAGCCTGGAAAATGAATCATTCGTTCATTCCACAAACGTATGCCAGGGCTAAGTGAGAACTTTTGGAGAAAAGCATGGATCCAATTGAATGATGTCAGAGAAAAATGAAGTTGCTGGAACTAGAGAGTCGGAGGAGTTAAGGCCATCATTTTTTTTTTGGATGCACACAGCCTGGATACAAATTGTATTACAACATACATAAATAGTATTTTGCATGCTTTGCCCAGGAAAAAGGGAGAAACCAGTGAAGATGGGTTAAATGACAATGGTGCTGCCTCCCAACCAGGCAAAAATCCATATAGATTAATGTCGCTTCTCTCCCTTGACTGAGGAAGTGCCCACCTATATGCAATTAAGTCTTTATTTCATGATTCAGGATTATCAATGTCTCATGTCAAGATTGCTGCAACACTCTTTAAAACACTGACTTGCAGATGAGACAGTAAATGAGCTAGTACATTAGAAAATGTGCTATATTTTCAGGGAAAGGAAAAAAACAAGCTGAAAAATAAGCCTTTTTTCCAAACCTTGATGATTCTTCAGGAGTAATAGAAAATTAAACCAAAAAAGAATTAGCAGGCAATTTTGGGAAAAATTACTCATTTTGCTTCCTACTTCTTTTCAAGGGAAAAAGAGAAGTCATTTTTTCCCTGTCTAAATAAACTGTTATTTTGATGGGAAAAAATTTAGAAGAAATTTAAAAGATTACCTCTAATATTAAACACAAGGTTAATCTACCTATCTCCAACAGTGGTAATAGTCCTTTTTCATCCTGGCAGAAGAGTCAAGACGATATCAGTCCACTGTGAAACTTAGCCATAACTTACTGTGTGCTTTCTATTTGTTTGCTTTTGCTGCTGGGCCTCAGATTTTCTCGCGGCTGGACTCAGCACCTACTGTTGTCATTTGTCTGAAAGTAGAAAGGAGAAAAAATTCCAGTTCCCTAAAGCTTGGAGAGATGCAATGGAGTATGAATGGCATGCTGGAAGGCAGGTATGAAGAAATTTGCATGAATTATATTATCTTTTCCACCAGAAATGTGCTCATGAAAGGATTCCAAAAGCCTGTTTATGGAAATGTGACTTTTTTCTTATTGTGCTGGATTTTTTTTCCTTGGAAAAACTTAACAAGATTACCTCCGAAGGCAAATAAACAAAGAATAGGGCAGAATGCTATGTGCTGTTTAAGTGTCCAATGACCTGAAACCAAGGAGCATCATTTATCACTTTGGCTAGCCAAAGTTTTCTGATCTGATAGGTTTGGGCTCTCAATTCACAGCACATTGTTTCTTCTCCTGGAATGGATGACAATTGCACAAAATCTCAATAGCAAGGAAGTCGGACGCAGTGTATTGTGTCCAAGGTAATGAAGCCAGATCTGGGCAAATTAACTCGGCTATATTGAGAAGGATGTTCATTTTAGCATGGGATGGCTGGTTTGTGGAGCACTGCAGTAAGGTACTCTCACTAACTCTTTCAATGTTGCTTTAAGTATTTTTACACTGTATTTCATCATGGCGATCTGCTATGCTTGGAAGCCCCAGTCAACCAAGCAAACAACTGGAAAATGCAACAATTCAACAGGCTGAAAATCATGTTTCAAAATGGCTAACAAACCATCTGTAAGAAACAAGCAAATAAATTTCCAAAGAAACATGATCAGATAACGTTAGTATTTATATTGCATCAAAGTTCCAGCAAAGAATAAATAATAATCATCAATGATTTACCAATAATAGCTGTGTTAGTACAGAAGGAGATAGAGTTCATGGCATCACTTCATGACTTTGGAATAACCTATCCTGACACGATAAAGTATTTTAGGAGTCTAGTGTGGGTTTGTTTTCACTTTTCAGTATGTCATAGTATTAGTTCCTCCCTTCGGATTGCCATTGTCCCAGAGGAAGACTACTAGTCAAAATAATCTCTTTCATCTTCATTAAACATCCTGAGCAAAATAAAACTATTCATTTAAATGGCTAAAAATAAAATAAAAAAAATATTAACAAAGCTTTTAAGATTTTTGTTCTACGTCAGCAATACAGCTTGGCTTGTGCCAGACAGCAACAACACAGAGAAGATCGTTACGATTTGAAAATGACATTAACTTCTATAGCGCAAGCAGAGCAACTTCACTGTTCCTTGATCCAGCTGAGAAGAGCTAAAGGGTGAATAAATTTGTTCTTTCCAAAGGGGAGTAAGACTCATATTGGAGGACAAGAAGTACCTTGGGATTCAGAAGAAACATTATTTCTCCTTTTATTATTTTGCTCTCTTTCTTAAGGTCTCTTCTCTTCCCCTGCTATGGAGGAGTTGAAAAGGCATTTGACAGAGCACCAAGGAAAAACTGGATGTGTAATGGGGACCTGAGATGGTAAGGACCTAGAGCACTGGCACTGAAGAAAAGTGTAGCCATGCCAGCACATGCTTCTTTCGTGCCGCATTGGAGAAGGCAGCATACAGGTGGGGATGGCATTTTGGGGAGAAGAAAGGAATTACAGGGAAAAAAAGAAAAGATCCAAGACAAAGGTTTAAGATAAGCTGCACAAGGGACTTGGGGAAGGGTGTTCGGACATTTGGAAGATGAAAGTATGAATGAAGTGGGTCAGTGGAGGGGTTCACAAGGGTATGTGATGTGAGCTAACAATGGGTCGAAAAAGTTATTTTAGCAAAGACATTACTGATGAAGTAAATGGAGAGAGCAGGATTTGAAGACCTGAATTATATTTTTTGTAGATGCATCAATATTAATTCCACATAGGAATAACTTTTGTCATTTGGATGCTCCTTTTAACTTCAAAAAATTGCATCCAGAAAATTTCATATGTTGATGTGCAGAGAAAGGACATTTGCAGTGAGCAACAGCAATTCTCTTTATTAAAAAATCCAGAGCGATTCTGTTTGAAATGAAGCCATCAAAGTTTTAGTGCCCAATACCAGTGTCTATGTTTGGATTTTGTGTCTAAGCTTCCATTATAGATAGTGAACCTCTAACAGATACATGCAGTGCATCTCAGAGAGGGATTCATTCAACAGCAACTACAACTTGGCTGCCCACATACAGGCATCTAGTGCCATTTGATGTACAGTTGGGTATCAAGCCATTTCCCTGTGATCGGCAGTATCTCCTACAGGAGACATTGTCCTTCTGGATTGGGAACTGGAGGCTAAAATGACATGAAGTGTTTATGTTTAGGCAACTCTATTGCACAGCGCACGTTTAGGTTTAGCTGAATTACTCCCTCAACACCACTGAGTTCACCCATCAGTGACGGTAATGGGAGTTTGGATACCTAGTGATCATGGACATGTCAATGCATCTATATCTTAATCTGCAGCTGAATCCCCCCTCAAGTCTCTAGTTAAAGATTTCTGGCAGTGGATATTAACCACTTTCTTAGCTTACTTACACTTTTAAATTTATTTACCACAATTTTTAATATGCAAATGGAGTACAGCTGATAAATCACACAACAATATGTTCTGCAATTCTACTTTTACTCTATTTGCAGATGCTTTATTCAAGTTACAGTGTTCCTCTAGTGATGCACTGCCTGTTTGTGGTCCTGAATTGCTGGCTTGCAGCCATCATTATAATAATTTAAAAAAATATTACTATTATTGTAATTTTTTTCTTGTGATATAGCCTACCTAAGCTGGCTGCTTCTGTCAGACTTTTTCATGTTGGAGTATTATTTTTGGCAAGGTGGAATTATTAAGCAAAACTGAGGTTTTCCTTGGTAGATGAGGGTATCAGTTTAGTTGAAAATTGTGGTAGGAGCTGATTAGTAGGGTCAACAGCCTTGAGAACGTAAATTGTCTCTTCCGAACAGAGATTCTAGAAGAGACCAGGTGAACCATACCATACAATCTCCTAATTTTCTCTGTTAACTGTAAAGAGAGCCAAGGAATGAGATGATAGGCAGCTAAAGTGGTATGAACCTCAGAATTTTTCCCCAGTTTGGAGTCTCTTTTTATGTATTTCAATTGGCAAAGTGAATGTAAGATTTATGGTGAATTGCTGAGTTCTCCACCCCAGGGAGCTTTGCCCTCTTCTTGGGCAGAGGTTAATGTATGCAGTGGCAGAGCTTCATACTGATTTCTACTGTTAGGGGGAATGTGGAGTTAAGTCACTTACTCCTGTGTCTGATAGTGTCAGTCAAGGAAGATAACTGGTCTGGAACGTGGTAAGTTTGTGGGAGGGGTCGACCTGAATCTAATACTAGAGTGGGCTTTGCAGAGGATGCTCCTCTCATGCAGGAGACAGGGACTATCTGGGTAGCTGCAGTTGTGTACTGTGCTGGAGGAAGTTGTTGTCTCACGAATGCTATTTTATAGATACACATATTAGTGTTGTGCATAAGGTTCTTGTCTTTTAATACTGAACATTTAAAAGACTGGTGTCTACGTTAGACTTAGGATGAATCAATAGAGTGAAGACAGCTAAGCCTTTTTTTTGTTAGGTGTCACATAACTTTTGGAATAGATGATAGGCAAAGTCTGTGCTAAAGATATTGGGTGTCCTGTAAATACATAACGGTTTCACTTTTTAGCTTTTTCAGGTCTGGATCCCAGCCTGCTGCTGGGTTAGTGATTTCAGTGTTGGCATTTGATCTCGTTCTCAGTGTAAAATCAGATTATGCATCTTGCTGTTGTAGAAACTTGAAGCCCCACGGATATAAGCGTCCTCTTGTGTTGGTTGCTGTACAAGGTATATACAAGGTTTAACAAGGCCAAGTGCCGGGTCCTGCACTTGGGTCACAACAACCCCACGCAACGCTACAGGCTTGGGGAAGAGTGGCTGGAAAGCTGCCCAGCGGAAAAGGACCTGGGGGTGCTGGTCGACAGCCGGCTGAACATGAGCCGGCAGTGTGCCCAGGTGGCCAAGAAGGCCAATGGCATCCTGGCTTGTATCAGGAATAGTGTGGCCAGCAGGAGTAGGGAAGTGATCGTCCCCCTGTACTCGTCACTGGTGAGGCCGCACCTCGAGTACTGTGTTCAGTTTTGGGCCCCTCACTACAAGAAGGACACTGAGGTGCTGGAGCGTGTCCAGAGAAGGGCAGTGAAGCTGGTGAGGGGTCTAGAGCACAAGTCTTATGAGGAGCACCTGAGAGAACTGGGGCTGTTTAGCTTGGAGAAGAGGAGGATGAGGGGAGACCTTATCGCTCTCTACAACTACCTGAAGGGAGGTTGTAGGGAAGCAGGTGCTGGACTCTTCTCCCAAGAAACTAGTGATAGGATGAGAGGAAATGGCCTCAAGTTGCGTCGGAGAGGTTTAGACTGGACATCAGGAAGAATTTCTTTACCGAAAGAGTGGTTAAGCATTGGAACAGGCTGCCCAGAGAGGTGGTGGAGTCGTCAACCCTGGAGGCGTTCAAAAAAGGTGTAGACGTGGCACGCCAGGGCCTAGTTTAGGAGTCATGGTGGTGTTAGTTGATGGTTGGACTTGATGATCTTAGAGGTCTTTTCCAACCTTAATGATTCTAAGGTCTCTGTTTTTCTAAGGGAACTTTAGAAATAAAAAGGACAGAATATCCAGTGATGAAACAGTAAATAGGGGTTGTGTTGCTTTGCCGTAGTAATGCAATTTTTGAAAGACCACATTAGTCCTGGGTCTAAGCTGCGGCACATGTTGTGTTGTATACAGTTCATTCTACTTTCATTCAGAAGCACTTCTGAGTTCACAGTTTAAGCAACCAACCTCCAACTAGAAAGCTATATATGCTATTAACAGTTGTCTTCTGCTGATGGGCCTCCTGCCTTTTTTCTAGCTGAAAAAATAAAAAAATATGAACTAAAAGCTTGACGGTCTGCCAAAATCAACCCATGCTTTCCTTGCGAGTGACACCTGCTACTTGGCTGGGTAGAAAAGAAGTGGTAAAAACTGCTGAATTTTCATTGATCTCTGCTGATCAGCTCTATAGATTGCTCATGATCTGGTATCCAGGATCTCAGAGAATAAAAAGTAGCTATAGCTTGACAAAATACAATCTGCCAGCAGAAATATATGACTATTTCATTTTAAGTATGTTTTAGCATTCCAGCTGCCTGGTCCCATAAGCTTCAGAGAAGTTATAGCTACTTGGGTTTCTATAGCAATACTCACAGACTTAATAAAACTGTCTTGGGGACTAATGAATTATTTAAAGACTGCATAAACAAAATGTAACCTATGCATTTAAAGTAGGAAAATCCACTTTAAAGTCATCATTCTGCGGTCTTTATCAATCTTACAAGGTTTTTTCTTCATGTGTCGGTATTTTGTTTGTCTAGGCCGAATGAATCCAGAATGGGAAGTATTATCATTTAATTTAGGCCAATACTTTGGTCTGCATAGATTTATATCAATAATATATATATTCTCTTATATTCTATGTACATATTTGCTCTATTAAACCATAAAAAGTGCTTCATACAAGATCGGAAAGAATGACATATAGAAACCACACACCCAGGTGTAACTTGCATAAGGGTATAGATGTTTTTTTCTTTGGGCTAAACTTTGACCATGAGTATTGAAGCTCTTTTTCTTTTTGCATAATTACAGGTTTGAATTTAGAGTGGTAAGAAATGACACTGTGTGGATAGAAAACCAACTACTTCAATAGCACCTTGAGAGTTCAGAAGCCTCTAGTGAGTTGAACATGTAGAACTAAATGGGGAAGAGGGAAAAAAGGAGGGAAGGAAGAGCCTCTGAATAATGTGATGTCTGAATAGGCATGAAATCTGTTGAAAATCTGGGCTCTGATGCATGCAGATGCTGGGCTGTTCAAAGAAGCAGCTACCTGAGCTGAGGAGAAAGTCCCGGAAATGAAGGGGAAAAAAGAAAATTCCATATTGCTGTCTGAGATTAAATCACCAGAGGCACACATAGTCAAACAGATGATGACATCCCTTTGTTTTGAGCTTTGCAAGCCGTTACTATTTGCAAAGCATTTGCAGGATTAAACACCATCCCCTAACACTGTTCTCAGCTCATGAAGCAGCTAAAGATGGTGACAACATTCCTGGAGCTAGAGATGTTTGTCATTCTTACATCCCCTTTGGATCCTCTTCACTGGTGGCAGAGATGTGTGCATTTACACAATAGCGCACACACATAGTGACTTATAACATGCCAGTCCTTTGAGTGATCCATGATAGTGCCATCACAGATGAAAAGACCATGGGCTGATTTAGTAGAGGGAAATAAAGATGGGTAAAGACAAAAATGTTTGCAGATTAAAGTGTTGGAAAAAGATCGATTACTAAAATATACGATTTTTTTCTCCCCCTCTCTCCAAGCCGTGGGGGTCTCACAGTAAGTAAATAGTCAGATAAAAGTTGATTAATATCTAGGCACTGGGCATGGAAAAAGAGGCAAAAGACTGAGGCAGGTAAGGTAGGAAGTTTAGAAAGTAGATGAGATTGGCTGTTCTGAAGCAGGAGGAAAGGAGCAAGAACACAGGGCAAAAAGAAGAGGACGACACAGCTAGGCTGGAAAGATTATTGCCTATAGACATGTGAAGGATTTGCGAGAAAAGAAGAATTAGGGAGGAGAACCCAGAGGAATCCCAGACTTATCGATGGGCTGTCTGGTTCCTCATTAGGGTAAGACAATGAATCAAGCACAAGAGTGGGCTTTAGCACATGTTGCTGGTGAGCAGCCAAGGAACCAAAAGTCTGTGGAAAGGAAAATGCTCAAGGCTTTGTGGTTAAAATTAACCAGCAAATTGAAAATGGCCCCTCATTATACCCTCCTTCTCAGATTTCAGTTTGAATCTTTCCTTCTCAGCCTGTCCCAGGTGAGAATTTTACTTTAACTAAGTCCTTCTCTATCTCCCCCTTCCTGGATCATGGTGATAGACTTGTCACTAAATGCAACAAGATCTGCTCAGCTGGCACCCTGAGTGAATATAGCTGCCTACCTGTGCCTGCCTGTGCACAGAAGCTATGGTTTGCCTACAATGACTTAGAAAAACTACTAAGTGGGTGCCTTTTGTATTGCCTGGCACAGTGGCCCATGCCTCAAAACATTTTGAGAGATGGACGTGATGGAAGTAGGGGAAATTGCTTCTGGAAATGCTCTGAGCTGAGCCAAAGGTAGGGCTGCTTGGGAGGTGTTTGACCAAGCAACTAACTTAGTCCTATAGGTAGCTGTAGGACACCTCTAGATGCCAATGCGATGTAAACTTACTCTGAGTACTGATCATGCTACTGGATTTCAATGTACTGTCAGGTTTCTAAGAACCAGGTCCCAAAGAAATGTTCTGTTCAGTCAGAAACTCACAGGACATATGCTGGGCAGAGATTCATTAGATCCTCCAAGGCCTTCCATCTTCTACCATCTACTATATACATAAGGCCACTCATCTTCTAACATAAACCCCCTTGGCTTCCCATAGACGATGATGTCTCTGCAAGGCACTTCCCATGCACACCTGTAGAGCTGGTGAACTCAAAAGATGTGGAGGTTTTGGTCCACTGAAGAAAACAAGGTGCCCTGGAGCATTTGCTGACTGAGTGGATACGGAGTGGTTTTACTTTGGAAAAGGGCTCAGAAAGGCATCCCTTACTCATGGAGAAGAGGTTCTGGACTACAGAGATTTCCCTGGGATGTGGGGACGAATGGAAATGGAGAAGGTTTCATGACCTTTCGCAGTCCGAGCTCTTCAGGCTTTGGGATGCAGCTGTCCCTAGGACAGGAGGGATGCAAACAGGCTGCTGGACTTTTCCTCAGCTCAGATCTTCTCTTCCTCTCTCCTCCCTACCCTAAAATTAGCTCTGCTAACAGGGATTTTATGTGTTTTTTCATACACCCCACTCAACACGTCAGATTTCATGGACTGTGTTGGAATCAACTGCTTCTAGATACAGTAAGCAACATAATTTTTCACACGGGCTCTTCAAAACCAATTCATGAATGTGCCTTCAAGCTGTTGGTATGGGCTGAGCCATGTTCCTCTGTGATTTATCTGCAGAGGAGGCCGTTGCTCAAAGCTGGGCAAGGAAGCTGAGACTTGCTGAAGGCATGGTAGCTAATTAACTGGGGTGGCAAGTAAACCTTAGCATGGGTGCGGTGGGAAGGGAGCCTTTAGCATTCATACCCACATTGCCAAGCTGTTCTGAGTTATATGAACGAAAATAATACACTGTGCCAGAGGGAGCTCATGCATTCAACGAAGGGTAACAACAATGCATTTTAGACCACTGCATCATCATCCTCAAAGGAGATCTACAGGTTAGCCCAGGAACTGAGATGAAACCCTACAGAATATGGAAAAATAAGTGCTTGAAGACCTAATGTTTAACTCTAAGCAGTTTTTCTCATCATACTGTTAAATGTTGCTTCTCCTTTCAGACCTGAAGAAGACCCGTCTGCCTGCCTCCATGACTCTCACCCAGAGTAAGACCTTCAGCAGCTGTGCATCAGGCACACTCAGCTGAAATCACTGCCATAGCCCCGTTAACAGCACTCAGTACAGCTCCAGTGGAAAAACACCGTGGGGGGGAACTGCAGTGGATTCATGAGAACTGCAAAGTCTAACCCTAGATCAATGGAAAGATTATTCCATATGTCCCATAGTTTTAATGCCTTTGGCAGGTAAAAACCTATCTGGAAGGATCTAACCTAAACCCATTAAAATGGCTAAAAAGCGAGTGGAAATACTAAAAAAGCCTCTGTTGTCTGGTGAAACTTTAGGAATGCTCTGATTGTTAAGAAAATTTGCTAGCACTAGGGCATTTTAACGCCTTCCATGTTTTCATTGTCTCCTAAAACTACTATATGACAATGTGGTACCTCCAATATCTTTCTTACCCTTCCTTGATGAGACCTGCTTTTATATGTCATTCAAGTCACAGTCATGTGGACATCCAGATGCCCACAGAACCATTCTAGTCTAGGAGCTGATGTCCTGCAGTCCTGTGGCTGGTATTGAGTTAATGAGACCTCTTTTTCTGCCGCTTCACTTTTACCGGCTTTTTTTTTCTTTTTTTTTTAAACTTTTCTAATAAGGAAATGAGAAATGAATACCAGATCAAAGGCGGGCTAGGCTTCAATGCACTGGTTTCTAATGCTCTGGAACACTTGGAATTCGAGCCTGCCAGATGCACGCAGTGGGTGCTGTGGGAAGGGTGGGGTACTTCCCCAATGTATAACCTTCCTCCATCATTCTGATCCTGAACAGGTCATCTGCTCCTCTGGCACTTTGCTCAGAAGTTGCACCATAAGCAAGACTACAAAATCCAGCATGCATGTTCAAGGCTAATGTATAAAGTGTCTTAAAGTGTGGCATTTGTTGGTGGTGAACTTGTTGAAGTATGGATTTGTTGGTGTGACAGAGTTGCCGCAGATTTTGCCTCCTTCCTGCATGAGACAAAGCTGCAGCACATCACTTGTCTGGGGTCACAGTGGGAACAAGAAGTCCTGTGGTAGAAGCAGACTGCGGTGGGCTACGTGGCAAGAGCGAGGAGCGTGTGACATGATGTGACAGAGGATGGGCAGAAGATAGGAAATCTGCCTTTTAGCAAGGCTTTGCCTCTCTTTGTCCAGGTCATACATGCCAGATGGAGCAAGAATGAAGGACATGCTCCAAGTCATATCTGGCACTTCACATCATGCAGCTCGAGAGAGGCTGTTTTCTGTATGCTCCTGCTTCCCATGCAAGGTATTCTCCATTCAGACATGCCTTTCCCTTCTGCCTTCCCAGAGCAAATGGCATCTGGGCTGTTCTGCAGCTTGGGAACAGGAGCAAAATCTCTGAAGGCTCCTCACAGCATCTGAATCCTGCACTGTGGAGTCCCTCTCTTTGAGGCTGTCCTCAGTTCCTGCAGCCCCACGGCAACAGGAGACAATACTGTCTGCTATCTTCTTGGGTACAGATCGATTTTACATATGAAAGAGAAGAAAATCTCTCCCTGAGTGAATCTACCGATGCCAGTGGGACACTTCGGGGGCACTCTGGCAAGCATAGGGATGTTACACTAAGTGTCACAGTGCTCTGAGGGTAAAGTACCAGCATAACTATATTTCCCACTGCAAAGCCTTCCTATTTTTTGAACTACTGCGCATGTCAAAATATGCATCCCTTGCTCTCCAAGGACTGCTCAGT
Organism: Fregata magnificens; assembly: GCA_013389945.1. Lineage (NCBI taxonomy): Eukaryota > Metazoa > Chordata > Aves > Suliformes > Fregatidae > Fregata > Fregata magnificens. Next base: position 259,543 of record WAAD01014686.1, read on the forward strand.
GTTTCATATAAATTAATAAGGGAAAATGTTGGTGGACGTCCTGTGCCATCACCATTGGAGTGAGTAATATCTACCCTCTCTGGTCTGGGAAATCCTCACCTGTTTAACTTCTGTGGCTGAAAGAAACCATAGATGCCTCAAGCTACTGCGTATGAAAGATACAGAGTCAGCAATGTGTCGTGGCTGAGGATTGCTAGAGTAATAGGGAAATTAGAAGGACTGCTGAACACAAGGGTCTGGGTGCAATCTCCAACTCAGGGAATATAAATCCTGCTCATTTCCATAAGAGGGGAGTGTATAACAGGGGAAGGACTACCCTAAAGATGCCCTTCTTTTCTATTGTCCCTTGGTTACTCTGGATGATCACTGGTAGAAGGTATGGAATTACTTAGACCTTACACCTCAACCGATACAACTCCAATGCATTTAAACCTTAGTGTTAAGCTTAAAGGGCTAGATACTGTCCCATTGGGCTAATAGTTATGGCCTGCAGAATCTTCATATCAAAACCCATCTGGACAGATTCGCAGGTCTAGAGAACTGCTGGCAGGAAGGAAGCAGCCACATCTAGCACAAGCCTTACACATTTGGGTCATTTGTTGTAGTGTTTTTAATCTGGTCCCTGCCCAGTTAGGAATACTGGCTAAGTGTCCCCTGGGAGAAGTTTCTTGGGGATACTGTCTTGCAGCAGTGTCAAATACCTGGGAAAAACATTAGCTGTTTTCTGCCCAGTGGAAAGCTTTTACTAAGGGAAAGACCTTGTGATATCTCCACAATATGAATGAGCCCTGCCATTTCTACAGATATTTTGCCTGCACGTCTCTGAATAGAGGTACACTGAAACAAATAAGTGTATCGGAGGGAGAGTCAGTGGCCAGTTTTAAAGGAAACAAAGAGCTTCTTCGAGAAGCAGCTATGTGGTAGGCTGCATCTTCTTTTGGTAGTCTGAGAAGGTCTAGAGACAGAGATGATTTTGTTTTCTCCCTGCTTCTTGAGACCACCTCTGAATACACAGCCAGCTGTGCCAGGGACATGGAGAAATGCAGCTGTAACCAGACCCACTCCGTGCAAACAAAATGCAGAAAGTCTGGGGCAAGAGTCACTTGGAGGAGCTCTGTGTTATGCCCAAGCAATTTTCAGCTGTGGGTCTTTACTGAAGCAGGATTGGAGGGTCTATCCAAATTCTTGGTTCCTGTGACGGAGGAACAGCTACGGTCCACTGGGAAGGGTTGCTTGGGAAGTCCCCATGAAGGTGGCTCAGATATGAGGAGTATGGGGAATAGCAGGGACTCCATTTCTTCATCAGGCAAAGGTTTGTCTTTCCAGGTTTCCAGTGCTGGATTGGAAACAACCTGCGCAGTAAGCAAACAGCTTTCCCATGCAAGCGCATTAGTCCTGTGAGCTTAAAATCTGCAGAAACTATTTCCACAATAGCCCTGGGATAGCTTCACTTTTGCTGAGCAGAGCATCACTGTATCAATACAAAAGACACAACTCCTTCAGGCGACATCCTGCTCACCAGATAAAAATCCAAACTGGTGAAGCTGAGATGCCTAGGACTGGATTATAAGCCCTGTTGTCATTTTAAATCCAGCCAGCTGATGGCTGTGTCGCGTAGGAAATGAGTTCTCAGGTTTATCAAAAGTAGTGGCGCTAGTGGAAACTACAGTCCCGTCTCTGCTGGGGAAGCCAAGAAGTGTCCCGTCCCCATGAAACTCAGAGTCAAGCTCCAAAGAGCATCCGAGACACTATGGCTTGGCTCCAAGGGGGGCACAGGACGAAACCTAGTGGCTATTGGGAAAGGGGAGGGGCGAAGAGGGGACTGACAGGAGCATTTGGGAGAAGGAATGATCCTCCAGGTGGAGAGGGGATGGAGAGAGCCATCTGCATTGGGACAAGAAGTTGGGATGAGTATCAAAAAGAGAGCTTCCAGTAATCCCTGGGCATATTCTAGAAAGAAAAGGGATACGTAGAATCATAGAATGGTTTGGGTTGGAAGGGACCTTTCAAGGTCATCTAGTCCAACCACCCTGCAATGAGCAGGGACATCTTCGACTAGATCAGGTTGCTCAGAGCCCCGTCCAACCTCACCTTGAATGTTTCCAGGGATGGGGCATCTACCACCTCTCTGGGCAACCCATGACAGTGTTTCACCACCCTCATCATAAAACATTTCTTCCTTAGATCTAGTCTGAACCTACCGTCCTTTAGTTTAAAACCGTTACCCCTTGTCCTATCGCTACAGGCCTTATTAAAAAGTCTGTCCTCATATTTCTTAGTAGCCCCCTTTAAGTATTGAAAGGCTGCAAGAAGGTCTCCCCGGAGCCTTCTCTTCTCCAGGCTGAACAACCCCAAACCTCTCAGCCTTTTCTCATAGGAGAGGTGTTCCAGCCCTCTGACCATTTTTGTGGCCATTGCTTAAACTTTGTGGCACTGCTTACACTTATCTTCTCCTTAACCAGAAGAGGATGATACATACCACCAGCCCCTCTATTTCCCACAGATGCTCCCCCACATCTGCTCAGGAAAGTTTTGATGGAACATTTTTTTTATCCTGTCATAACTCACAAAAAGGTGTCAGTTTTACTGAAAATTTGTGTTCAGAAACAGTCCTCCTCCTCCCTGAAAGACAGTATTTTGATAACACTGCCAACAAGTTTTTCTGAGCCGGTGCAATTGGATTTTGGTAGCACTTTTTTTCCAAGAGAAATCCATGGTTATTTCAGTGGTTTTAAGAGGTAAAATGGAGAAAGAAACAATTTTTATTCAACCAATTTTGTTTTGTTAGCCTAATTTTTAACTTTGGATTTTATTCCATGAAATATTTAAGCTTCAGTTCCTTCTGTCCACCCTCTGTATTCCCTCTTAATCTTGGACTGGAAACCACTTTCAAACTGCAGAATTTCACACAATCTGGAAAACCTTTGATCCACCCAACTGCATTTTAGTGTTAAGGACCTGTATTCATGGATACCAGATTTCTCTTATGTGAGCTCCAGGAATAACTCCCTTAGCTAGCGTTGATAGCATAGTTGCCTTTCCCCACACCACTTCTTCCTACAGACAGGACAGTATTAATTAGTGAAGATTTCCTGAATACTGTCCAGCTTGTTCCACAGCCAGACTGATCTTCTCTGGAGCACACAGCAAGACATATATGTCATACACATACTTCTTTCACTTGGATTTCCTCTATACCTCACCATCCCACACTGGGACATCCTGCAGGATACAGATCCTGGGGAGAGATAAAAAGCCTAGTTTCCATTCCCAACCCATGGAACTAGGAACCTAAAATGCTTTTGACCTTGATTTTGTTTCCTCTAAAAACTTATGTGCTTTTGGAAATGTGCTTTTACATCTTGTTGTATTACAGCTCCTGGGTCTCAACAAGTGGGATTCATCTTGCCCAGCTGTAGGCACCCTGATGTCAGGTGTGTGGTGGAAACCATCATTGATTTGTCCTTATTAATCAATGGCAAGAGGTAATTATATTTAGGAGGTGACTAACTGTCTCCCTAAGGTCAATATCTAAGGCAGTGGGGATGAATCAATGTCTGAAATAGAGGGGAGGAACTCACCTCCTGGAGGTACCAGTCTTTTTCCACTGGCTAAACAATGGGTCAAGAAAATTAAGTTAGATCAGACTTAACTTTTCAAATTCCATGTATAAGTCCAATATATGCAGAAATAATGAGGTGGCTGTATTCACCCACGCTGCTGCTGCCGCCTTTTAAGAGCTGGATCTAAATTTTTTACGGTATTCAGATAGGACAGCATTTCACCAAAGCCCCCTGGTATCTTTAGTGCCTGTGGTGATAACTTCCCAATGCATTAGATGCAATGCACTGTTGACCAAACAGCATGTCCCCAGCAGGAAGCCAAGGATTTGCTCTATTACCAGCTCGCTGCCCTCCTTCCCCCCATCCACAGAGAAAATATAAAATCATCAGGGATTTCAGTCTAGAAATGTCTCCTCCAGATAATAATTAAGATATCTCTGCACATTTTCTATCAGTTACTCTGCCACACCCCAGCAACCATCAAAACAGAAAGATACCACTTGTGTCTATATATATCGCTATATATCAACATATTATTGGATATATATATTCATATATATTATTGAAGGTATATGCATATTTGTATAATGATCCCTAAATCAATTTTTCTTTATATTGCAAATCTCAATTTAGCAATAAAAATGCAGTGTGATAGATGTGGGTCTCTTTGCATCCAAAAGCTCAATATATATCTCTCAGTATCAATAATACCATCCATAAAATACATCTCTATAAAATACAGTCAGTACTTAGGACTAGATTAAATTAGCAAAATGCATTCAGCTACCTATGAAAAGAAGTTAAAAGGAGTTAACTGTACATTTGGCTCCTTTTTTCCATCTCTCATTGCCCTGGCAAAGGATACACATTTCATTTCCCTTTGATCTATATACCAGCTAGCAATAATTGGTCTGTAACTTATTGTCAGCAGAATAAGAAAGCCGGAAGGAAGGTATTGCAGAGGAGAGCTGCCCTTTGTGGGGAAGCCTGGTTTGCCGAGAAACATGCCATGCGGCCTCACATTGCTGTAACTTTTTCCTCCCACCACCTCTAGGCACCTTGAGAATGTCGGAATACAGAAAACCCCTACCAAAGCCCTGCAGTGGGCCAAATGAAGTCCTACACTCTCAACCATGTCATCTCCATGGGAGTGGATAGATGTTTTCAGATGAGTTATTTTCACTTACTATTGCTCAACATGTGCATGCATGTCTGGCCCACTATAAGGCATAGGAAATCCTTGAGCTCTTACTGCCTTAGTGGTGGAGGCCAGGGTAGCAAAGCCAAGAAGCTGTGGTATAATAAAGCATAACTCAAGTGCTGAAAGTTGCCTATACACAGCCTCTCTTTGTCTGCATGTATCCTTATGTTTCACAAACAACTTCACCAGGCCAAGTCTGAAATGTGAGAAGACATGATGACATGAATGGGAAGCTACTTAAATTTTGTGAAAATCAGGCAAGCAGAAAAACTTGACTTATCCTACCCTTTCCATCTCTTGCAAATGGAAGCCCTTTGGGCTAAGGGAGGCAAGGGAATTTAGGGACCTGTAGCCCCTACAGCCACATATCCTGGTGCCATCATACTCTGTACCAGACAGCTGGATAGGGTTCTCTGCTGGGGAAGTCAAGAGGGTATCTGGCCCTCTGTGAAATCGGAGTCAAGCTCCAAACAGCACCTGAGACACTATGGCTTGACTCCAAGAGGGGCACAGGATGAAACCTGGTGGCTGTTGGGAAAGGGGAGTGGGGGAAGAGGGGACCAACAGGAACATTTGGGAGAAGAAACAGTCCCCCAGCTGGAGAGGGGATGTAGGAAGCATCTGCATCACTACTGTCCACACCTGGAACTATTCCTGCTCTGGACACAGGGAAGTCACACTGCGCAGGGCAAACCTGTTTCATGCACCTGGAAAGTTAATATCTAAGAAATATGAATAAATAACACTGTCTAACGGACCACAATATTGCTTTCCAGAGCAGGAGAAGGTGAGGTGAAGGTAACTCCACAGGATAATCCTGCCATAGGACGGCATGGGTCCTGATCCACATCTGTGTTCAAATTCCTGTGTCAGCTCTGCCACCCTGTGAACCTTCAGCCTCTGATACTGCATTACACCAAGACCACGGATGGGATCTATCCAGGATTCAACAGCTGCTGTCTCTTATTGAGCCCTGTATTTCCTTTCATGGCTCATTACAATAAGTTAGATTAGAACTATAGCTAATTGTTATTGCCATAGTAATTTACAGTAGATGCTGTTACTGTTTGTACATCATGGAGATGGCATAATGACATGTTGTCTTTCCTAATTATATCAGCCAAATAATTCCCACTAAGTACTGTAATAGTATTTTAATTAATATTATTATCCCCATATCTGTCACAAAGCTTAAAACTCTGGAGCTGGAAAGCTACTTCTTTTGTTTCCTTTTGTACCTTCAGAAAAGTTGAGCTTGACAGAAATCTGCAGGTCTTGGATCCTCTCATGCTCTTAAGTGAGACAGAGCAAGAGAGCTGGGTTTGATTCCCACCTTTACCAAGGGCATAATTGCGGACAAGTGAGTCTGCCTTCCGCTGCCTTTGTGAAAAGGGGAGAGTATACTTAGATTTAGTTCAGCTTATTTTCTGCAGATGTGATTTCAAAGAACTCCTAACTTAGAAAGTGAGGCTTTAGTGAATAGGAATTAGCCAGCAAATTCTCTTTTGTGCTTCAGGCCTAGGTTCACCACCACTTAGGTGCTTAAATTAAGAATTAGCTATTAATGATTACTTAAATTAGGATTCAGTTACCCAGGCTATGTTTGCAGGTAAAGGGAGGCAGGAAAGCATCTCTGGTGGTGACCTTGATCTTTAGTTTGCTGTTTTTCCTTTACTTGAATAGGCTTTAAATTTATTCAGTGACTCAGTTAAGTATCTAAAGCTAGGTGGGACAAAGTGGAGTTCACAGGGGCTTACAGCCTGTGGTGCAGGACCCATCCACGTGTGCATTTTTAGCCCCAGGTAAATGCAGATAGTGTGTGTGTTCCTGTGCTGAGACCCCCATTGGTGTCCAGACCAACCTGGCTGCTTTCCTAGACAGAAACTGTGTGATTAGATTGTCTTCAACTTCCTCTTCGACTTATTGGTATAAATCAGAAGTGACAGCACTGACATAAAAAGCAGAAGGGAACATAGAGCTGAACATGGTGCCGCGCTCAGTATATTGAGTGCTGAGGCTGCTGTGACTCATGTTGTGGTAATATATTCGCAAAGTGGTAGGGAACAGCAAGCTACAGGAGTTTGGTTTTTCACAACTTCTCAAGTGTCTGCTTCATAAAAAGGTGGCAATAGTTTTGTCATGTTGTGAGCGCCGCAAGATGTGCTGGGGATGGTTTGCATTCAGGGAAGTTGTACTCTGGGTATGAAGTATCCCGTGGTTCATTAAGGGGAGTCCCAGAGCCAGCTGCCTTTCTCTGACCCTCCCTTGGCAAGGGTCTACGATGAAAGTGCCTTGTCACCTCTGTAAAATACGACAATGCATACGTTGTGAAAAAGAGGTAGAGCTGAAGCAAGGATGAACTGAGACAGGAACTGATGGGCAGGGTAATGACGACAACAAATTTGGGATAAGCTTCATGCCTTTGCTGTCTCAGTTATTACTTTGGGGATCACTCCTTGTTCCAACACACAGTGGATCACAGACCAGGTCACCAAGCTGTGTGCAACGTAGAGGACTGCAGAGCAGACAGAAGCCAAAAATGCATGAGGCATGGGCCTATGTGTGAGGAACTAATGAGCATCTCATGTGCAAACGTCACAGCAAAACCGATGTTTTATGGGGCTTCTTTGCATTCCTGTCAGCCTACCAAGAGGTGAAGAGGATGAGTCATCATGCTAAAACCTGGTCAGATATTAAACACATCAATGCTACCATCTGTGATGCAGCAAAGACACTGTTGGCTTACCTTGGAAAAACTGGGTTGGACACCAGCAGCTGTCTCTAACCCTGGCAACCCAGAACCGATGTGGGGTATACATATACATATATGTATAATTTAGTTTGCCCAATAACTGTTTTTAAAGCTGGCTTGGATGTTACAGCACTGTGCTGTAGCCTTCTCATCACTTCGTTCTCACGGAGGACATTTTTCAGGGAGAAAGTAATTAAGTCAAATTCCTGTAGATTATTCGAAAGGTTAGATCCCTATGGGTGCCAGAACAAGACTGAAGTTTTAGGGTGAAGTCCTCAGAGTGATCACTTCCTTTCTGAATTGGACAGGGCTAGGCAAAATGGATGGGTCAGCTGGGAAATTCCACAGGATGATACTACCAGAAAGGAAGTACTTCAAGTGGTTGGTAATTATATATCCAAGATGTCCAGTAAGACATTAACTGGTAACCGCACTTCCAGATTTTGCTGATATGTTTCTGGTGTTCTGTACAATGGTGCTTTTGCAATATCTGAATATACAACATTTCGAAAGTTGTATAAAACCCTATTTCAGAAGTTTGTCCATCCTACATCGATATCAGATTAAAACAGGATTGGACCTTTTGGTGCAAGGGAACTAAAAAAATGCCATTTCCATTTCACTATTTTTAGGAATACTGGAAGGGTGTCCTAGAGTGATCACACTGGTAAGAGTACACATCCCACATTAAAATAGGTCTCTTGCCACCCAGGAATTTGTCTTCCCTGAGAATATAAGTTGTATTTCCCTCTCTACCAGAACTGGATGACAATGGATTTTCTGTTTGTCTAGAATTCTTTTTTCCTCTTCATTTTGAAACTGCCTGGAAGAAAACCAGGTGTGGCAAGGCATCCTACTATCTTTTGAGGCTGAAAGCTTGGGTTAATTGAAACATTCCATTAACTAAAGCAGAAATGTGTTCCTCTGATTTTTACTTTTTAATTTCATTCTAAATGATTTAACAGAATATACAGTCAGAGGGAGGGAAAAATAAGAACAAAAGTCATTTGGAAATGAAGAATGAAAATGTTATCTGCTGGAAAGGTCAGAGAGGAAGTTTCAGCTATATTGGAACATTGCGCTCTTTTTTCTGTTTCCCAAGAGATATTTAATCAAAATCCACAAAATGTTCCTTCATCAATGAATCAGCAGGCCTTTTCTAACCAATCTACTTAACGTGTTCCACTTTCACACATCAACACCTGCGCTATAATCATGTCACAGGAGGAGACAACTACTCGTTTCTGACTGGGGGGCAGAGTCTAAGTGTTTTTATTGAGGACACTGCTAAGCCAGGATAATAAAATAACCAATTTAGCCAGTTAAACCTGTTAAGATGCATTGTTTTGTCTAGACTAGGCTTTATCCTGAACTAGCAGACTCCTTACGTTGTCCAGATTTGGTCTTCGAAGGGTGTGACAAGAAGCTAGAAAACATCTCCCAGGTTGTTACCTATTCAGATGGCAGCAACAGTGGGGAAGTTTTGCACAATTTCTTTGTGCGCAAGGTCTTTGATTACAACATGTGACTTCCATTCTAATTTGGTGTTAACCCACAAAGTGTAATTTGGTAAGTAATCTGTAGTAGAATGAAATTATTGAGACTGGTATTTACCCAGTGAGACTTACAGAGCTCTTGCAAACCCATCACAGAGAGAAGGGATCGGCACTTGCTGTGTTTTCCATCTGCAACCAGCCGTTCAAATAGCTGGACAAAACAGTGGACTCTTCTGCAGAAAGGGAAACACAGAAGATGATTGATTTTAACATGCTCCCTTTTTGACATGACCAGCAAATGACAGTGTGTCACTGATGAGCTTCCCAGGACACTAACTCCCTCAACAACCTGCAAAAAGCTTGCTGCTACTAGAAATTATAAGGCAAAAAACCCCCAGTTCAGTTCTTCCTCACTCTCTTTAACACCCCAAATCTCTAACACTTTTCCCTGTGGGCCTGGGGGTGCTTTAAAACATACAGAATTCTTACAGCTCATCAAAAACATCACGGGCCATCAAAGGCATTATGCTGCAGTTGAAAAAATACTTGTCTAAAAGCCTTGCATATTGCTAAAAAAAAAAAATTGCTTTCCTTTTGCTTTTAGATCACATAATTCAGGGTGTTTCCAGAATAACTTTAATCTCATTAATTTTCTGGCTAAGGAGATGGCAAAAAAAGCTTAACTGAGGATCCACTCTCACCTCAAAGGTGAAAAATGAGACTTAACTTCAGAAAAGGAAAGGAACAATTGAATCATTGCTGCTTGCAGGGATCACAAATCTTGGGAAATTGCAGACAGAACTACAGGTTGAAGGAAATGCTTCCTGGCTATTCAATGGCTAACACAGTTGAGACAATTCCAAAGAGCACTCCTGGAAATGTGAAGTTTAACTTACAGATTTAAGCATGGGCAAGTATATATTTTATGCAAACACACAAATACATTTGGAACTCCAATATCATATTGCATACTACAGTAGTAATGTACATTTCTTTGGTCTCTGCTGGCATCTGTCAGTGTTAAGAAGGCATTCTTCTTCCATGGAATGATGCTGCTCAGGTGGCTATGCCATTTCCAACAGTTGGATCATGATCCATTTGTGATGTTTTCTAATGGCTGTTCCAATAGACATAGATTCAGGAGATCTGGATCTTATTCCTAGACCTGCTATTGCTGTTCGGAGATACCCTGGACAAACCACTTCCCTTCAGTTTGCCCAGCCATCAACTGGAGATGATGATGCTGACTTTCATATGGCCTCCTAAAAACTGCTGTCAGGTGAGCCTGGCAGCTTGCATCCTCCCATGCTCTAATAACTGCATTGAAAAATAACAGTGCCTGGCTCACTTGCCTAAAACAGACTGAAAAGCATTTATACCAGCTGCTGAGCCAGGAGATCAAACACAAACCAACTTCCAGCAGGCTGCACTGAACAGGGGACTATACGGATCTATCACCTGTATGGGAAAGTCCCAGAGAAGATGCCTGTCCACTCCTCTTCATGAGAAGATGCGTCCTTCATGTCCATGTCAGCTCTCCTCGTGTCAGCCAATGCTCAATCCTCAGGTTTTTCCACCTGAGCCCATGGATGGGAATCACGGCACAAGTGTCTGAAAGTTGCGGACCTGTTTTTCCCCAGGTTGGCAAAGGGCTCCGTCTCACTCAACGTTATTAGGAGCGGTTTGTGAATGAAAGGTTGTGCTGACTGGGAAAGGGCTGGAGAGACAATGAAGTGGGTGGGATGTGAAAGGACAAAGAAGAAAAGCTGCAGTGGGAAAATAAGGGACTAGAAAAGAATGAGAAAATACAGTCAAGGAAAGAGCTGGGGGTGAAAAGGATTTGCAGAGCAAAAAGGAGAGCAAAGGAAAAAAAACGGTTGAGCAGAGATGAGAGGAAGGTGGAGAGTGATGTGTACAGGTGAAAGCAAACCAAAACTGAGCACAGCAAACCTGGCCAAATGAGGGAAAAAATATTGTGTCAGACTAATATGCTTTATTTCATCCCCAAATTATTGCTGTGTTTCACAGCAGGGCTTTTTAACCCCTCTACTTAACCTCACCACCTTTTTCTTCACAGTAACATTTAAAGGACCAGCATAATTTGAAATCAAAAAGCCCAGAAAGTTCAAAAGCATGTTGAAAGTTTCCAAGTGAAATGTTTCAGCATTTCCAAACCAAAATTTTTCATATGCAATATATTGTAATACACTGATGCATTGGGACATGTATTAGTTGCCCCTGACTTTCACCCATCCTCATTTTCTTACATTGCTTCATGGAGGAAACCATTCATCCATGTAGGCTTAATTACTCACTTAATTGTGGCCAGTCTGAGCATCCTCTTTTAAAACAAGTTTGTATTAATTTATTATCAAATAGAAATATTAATGTCTTTACAGACATGCCTCTATCCAAAGGGCTAAGAGGAGGGACGGAGGTAGTCCTGTTTTAACATGGAGCAACGGGAGGTTTGCAAACCTGCTCTGTCAGGACAGTGTCATCTGGTGCAGGGATGGGGTGTCACATTGGCTGGTGTTAACTGCAGGGCAGGGTAAAATCCACGCTTGGTAAACCCCCCTGAACAGATATTATAGTGTGATAAATGAGGTGTAACTGGACTAAATGTCTGTATTGACACTAACTAAGTAAACAGGGCAACGGCATGGGCTAAAGCAATGATCCACATTCCTCCACACCATTTAACTATCAAGAAGCTTCCTGGCATAGGTTTAGTCTGAGCCTAATAGCTCTCTCTTAAAAAAAAGTCCCAGACGTAGTTTAGGAATTAAAACAAGCTGGAAACCTTTCCTGAAAGACAATTGGGACTAATCCACTCTGTTTTATGGGGAAGAGTTAGGAGCACGGAGTCAGGCTGTGCCATCCCAACTGGAGTTAGGGCCAGAGAAGAGCTCCAGGCCTTTTAATTTGTTTGTACTGAATAACCAATGGGACAGAGCTGAAAACAGGCATCCTTCAGGGCAAGGATGCACTTTTTTTTTTTCCTGAGGAATATTTCTTCTGTCTAAGCCTGTAATGCAGTCCTAGCCCAGACTGCATTTTGACCACTTCCTGACCCTGTGTCTGAAAAAAACCAAGGGGAGGGCACCCCCTTCCCTCCACCCCATGCTCTGCTTTCCTTAGGCAGGGTGGAGAGCCAGGATACACACTCCGTACTCCGAGTGTTGCTATTGCAGGAGGAGATGAACAACAAAATGCCTGCTTTGAAGAATCACTGTATGTTTTCTAGCGTGCTTCTGTTTGACCTTTACTTTCAATCCTTGCTTGTCCAAGCAAGTGATGTTTTTGCTGGTCTCTGGGGTTGCTGTGGACGATGAGTTTCACCATGATTACCTTTTCAATCTCTTTGGGGAGCATGGGCGCAGGCCAGTACATGGCAGGCTGAGTCCCTGGTGGGAGCAAAGCAGTGACCTCAATCATGCCAATTTATAGTCTTTGAAGAGCTGCTTCAGGATCCTTGGCACCATCTGGCCTGTGCAAAGTTTGCAGGGTTAGCAGGCTGCACAGTTGTTTGTTCTCCATCCAAACTGACATGTAGAGTTCATATGCCTCCCCAGGCATTATACAGTCAAAACATTAATGTACTTGTCTACTTGATCACCACCCTTTAATTGCCTTTTTGTTTGTTATTGGCTACTTCATTGCACTCTCACAGAAACAAGCAACTTCTCCAGGAGGAGCACAGGACAAGAAGTTGCACACTGTTCAAGTCTCTTCTTCCACTCGAACACTGGCCCCCATGTGAAGCTATTTCCTTAGCCCTTGATGACAAACACAGATGGCCCAGTCATCCCCAGACAGATCGGAAGAATGTATGGTCTTTGCATCTGTCTCTGTTCATAATGCCCAGAGCTGAGGAGATTTGTGATGTGTCACCTCTCCCAGTGTGGGACTGTGCCAAACGCCTGCTCCTGTCAATGTGGAGGTACTGGAAGTGTTGCTGTCACTGTCACATTTGGACGCATGACCCAGGCGAGTCTGTGCCATCTGGAAGCACGTCTGTCTCAGGACCTAAGTTAGATGGAGAGTGAGACACACACACAGAAAAAAATCTGTATCCACATGAAGAAGGAAAGGTCCTACGCTTCTTGTTGATGAAATTGCCATAAGGAATCTGTACAAGCTTCAGCAAGATATAATTATGTGCAAGAGCTTGTACAGGAGGCACCATCAGGAACTTAGTTCATATGGAAGTGTGACTGGAAGTTTTTAAACATATTGAACAAGCCAGTGGACATGCCCTAATTCAGAGTGAAATCTGACCTGATTTATTTTAGTTTAATTCTCCTTCAGAGTGAACTGAGAAGGTTTGAGTTGAGCCCACTACATTTATGAACGTGAGCTGGTGGTCGCATGCAACAATAAAATCAGTCGTAGGGCCCAACCTAAGATCTATCTGAGCTGGGTCCTAACTGAAAGCCAGACCATGCAGAGCCACAGAAGAACCTGTGCTAGGTATTCCTGAGGTCTGGACTCCCATGGTAGCAACCAGACTTGAGCAGAATTGTATGGCTGTTAGAGGAAATGTGTAATCATGACTTGGAAATGGATGGAGTGGCTTGGTTAACTAGATTAACTTCACAGAGGTGGTGAGAAAAGTGCCACACAGTCTGGTTGTGTGGATTCATTAGTCCACTTGGAAAGTTCATTTGGATTTTCTTCAATTGCCATGTGTGCATTTTCTAAGAAAAAAAATGCCCGATATAAGTGGGATTAACTGTTAGGGAACTTTTCTGCAAAATTCGAGTCCCAAAATGATAAAGCCAACAACGAGACACTGAAACTTTGCAGAATGCTTCTGTAACAGAAAATCCAATTCAAGAAAATCCACGTGAACTTTTCAAGTGGGTTAATGAATCAATTGTTTCCCAAATTTAAGCACCCAAAGTATAAAATCACTGCAGAGCCACTGAAACTTAGGTTATTTATTCAGGTATTTACAAAAAAATTACCTAGAAAAAATACTGATTAATAGATAGCTTCATACATATTTGGCCAGTTGTTCCTCAGTCAAATTGGCTTCTTATAACCATGGAGAATAATTGAATATGCTTGTTATTCATGTATTTATCATATTTCCATTGTTGTAATTGGGTCACTACAGTGCTCAGATGAAATCGTGTTTTAAAAATAAGCTATGTTCAAACTGGTAAGAGGTAAATCGTGATATCAAACCTCAGCAGAATGTGCTTGTTAACAATTAAGTAAACAATCTGCATGTCATACTGTTACCCAGTACTTGCATAAGGATGTGAGAAGTTACTTACTGGGTCAGACCTCTAGTCTTTCTAGCAAAGGATTCCCTTTCCAACAATGGAATTAGGAATTAGGGGTTAGAAGGTGCCATTTAGGGGGGTGAAAAGTCCTGGCCACCTTCTGCAGTCCATTCCTCTGGTACTTTCCCTGCATCCACAGCTGTTGTATTAGAGAAGGTAGAGGGGACACCTCTGCCAATTCCCCTTCATATCTATTTTGATTAACTATTGCCCTTGAATTTTCTTGTTTGAGTCTGCTGCCTTGTGCAGCAGCAAGTCCCATGTTCTGTCTACTGGATTAAGAAGCAATTTGGCCTGTTTTCTGATCTTCTACCAATTTTGCTGAAAAACAGTTTCCCGCTTGGTTTATGAGTCATCTTCATGATTTTGTAAACCTCAGCCTTATCCTCCACCTCCTCAGCTTTCTTCTCTCCAGACTGAAGAGCCTCTGCAGCCTTTTTAGTCTCTCCTCTAAAGGCATCTACTCCACCCTCTTGATTATCTTACTTGCTCTTATCTGGACTTTCTCTTACCGCCACTGGTACTTTCTTGAGAGACAGAGACCAGAACTGCACAGATTACTCAACACCTGAATGCGTCAAAATTCTGTGTAACAACTACAAAATTACTCCCTCTGTCTTGTTTTCAAAAACATTCTTGGTGATGACCAGCATTTTGTTGGCATTTTTGGCCGTGGTGGCACACAAAGCCAGTGATTTCAGAGAACTCCCAGTGAGGACTCCACGATTTTTCGATCATGGAGTTAATCTCATGAGTTAAACTCCTGAGTTTTAACTGATAGTTTTGAGTGCAGCAGCGTGCAGATATGGTTTAGACTCCTTTTCCCTAGGCACATAACATTTATTTGCACTGATGCTCAACCACCACCTTGCTGCCCACTCATGCAATCCTGTGAGGTCCTTCTGGAACTCATCACCACGGCATTTCACCCCGCTCTTCTGTATGCTGCAAAGTGACCATTCAGTCCTACTTTTCCTTTTAAACAGATATCAGCCCATGAAAGAAGCTTTTCTCCAGTCCTGTGGCATATCATATTTTTTAATAACCCTTTGTGTGGAGGCTTTTTGGAAATCTAAAAATAGTTTTTCCACTGGATTTCTGGTGAACTCTTGCTCTCCCTGAACTGCAGCTGATTTCACTTTACAGAGCCATGTTGACTCTTTCCCAGCAGTCCATATTTACCATACACTTAGTGGTCTCCTTCTTTACTGTAGACTCTCCTCCTTTGCCAGGGAATCACACTCTGTAGTCTCCAAGACTCTCTATAAAGAGTCTACTGCTTATTATCCCATCTTTTGTAGATGGGAATTAGATCAGTTATTTTAGTCTTTGGGAACAGTGGCCATTTGTAATGAGAGGTTTTACACCTTGGCCAAAATTTCATATGCAAGTTCCTTTAAGACCCTAGTCCAGGTTACATTTTGACATTGAACTGACCTGTTCAATACATGTATATCAGAAGGTAATTGTTATCACAGATGAGAAAGTGGGACTGATATAGATCTTTTTCAATATGATCTGCATAACTTCTGGGTTGGTCAGCAAACTTGAATGCTACAGGTTGTCTTGGCCTTAAGCTAAATACCAGTACATCAAATCTTTGTTAGACTGTCATAAAACTGGTTATAAATTCATCCAGAGTGAACACAGGGGATTTCTTTTTTTCATTTCAGCACATAATAGTTCCAAATAAAAATAAATTTTAGAGGGATGAAAATCTTTACAGAATTAGGTTGAATTTAACAGAAGTTTTAGCCAAAAATTGCAAAACAGTAATGTGAGAATATTTTTTTAAATGTTAGTGTATTTCCCTTTGACATTTTCTAAATGAAATGTTTCATTTTGGAAATGCCAAACTCATTTGTTTTGACATTTTTCTAAGTTAAACCTTTTCACCCTTAATTTCAAAATGGCATTTTTTTAATTTGAAAAATTGACCTCCATATAAGATAAATGGTCAATCTTTTTATAGTTTAAGTAACTTGAAGACAATCCAAGCACTTCATTCTGAGTCAAAAGAAATAATTTTGATCTACCTGGTGTGCTGTTTTACCTTTTTTTTTTTTCTCTTGGGAGGAAGCAGTGGTAATGGAGGGGATTTTTTTTTCCCCCACTGATTTTTGTTTCAATTCTTAGGTGCACTAATTGCTCTGTTCTACCTGCAATATACAGGTAGCAGAGTTTAAGACAAGACCCTCTGGAAATCTCAAGCAGTGTAAGATGACATAACACTGCTGAGATTGCCAAGAGAAGAATGATATAAAAAAGCCTAATTAGGGGGTCATTATGGCTCCAGACATCTATACATCATTTAGGGCTTAAGAAGGGCTGGCTGGAGGAGCTGTCAGGATCTTCACTCCTCACCTATACCTTTTCCTGGACCTCTGTCAGTGCAGATGAACTGCTGACAGCTGAAGCAGTTCCTATCATGAAGCCAGCTCGCCCTCTTAATTTTCTCTTTCCGTGTCATTCATATGACAATACCACAAAAGCAGAACTGTGGGTTTAATTAGCTGTTGAGGCGCGCACATAGCAATAATCACTCTTGCTGCATCATCTCTCTGACACCGAGTTTCCTGTTCCTCTGTTCCCATCACAGCTGATTGCAGAGTGGGCTACCTACTAATTGGGAGTGTCTCTCTTATTATATTTTAACAATCACATGCCTCCTACTCCCACCTGACTCACTTCCAAAGGCAGCCCGCATCTGCGACAGTGCTCCATTTCCGGGGGGACGGACTCTGATGCCAAAACTTCTCCGTTGTGGTGAGTCAGAGAAGAGGAAGGGTTGGGAGAGGAAGGGGCTGAATTGCTTCAGTTAAGGGACAAAACAGAAAAGGAATTTCTGAAAGACGTAATTACAGAAATGCATTAGTCATGGAGAGGTGGTTTGTTTAGATGTTTTGCTAGAAAGCATGCACTTTTGAAGTAGGAACTACCTCTAGGAATCCCTGATGGAAGTAGCTTCCTGCAATGTCTCCAAAAGGAAAGCAACAAAACAGTTGCAAAGGCAGCCAAACCAGCCCAGGGCTGGGTTTCTATCACCTAACTTCAGATCTCAGCATGCCACACTGAGCTCCCTATTTTAATAACCTCCGGAGAGCAAGTCAGCAGAGTGTAGGACGTTGTTTGTCTCACCCAGTGAAGGTGTTGAGTGGAGGTTATGTCCTGAATTTCACTGACCCCATTGCCTTGCTCTCCAGAGATGGAACAAGGAGCCTCCAGTGATTTTTTTCAGATGGAAACACGTTCATCAGAAACACGCGCCCTAAATGAGATGAATCCACCCTTGGTTTCCTGAGGAGATCTATCTCTATCCAACAACGTCGATACTCTGATATCAAGTCAGGGTTGTGAAGGTATGACCCGTCTCACACCTCTCTCTTTTCTCCTTTCTTTGAGCCACACACTTTACTGAAAGTTAGTATGTGAATAATTTTCTCTCCTGACAAATTAGGTTGAAATTGTCTGCTGATTGTATATTAAGGATGAACATGTGAACAGGGAGGAAAGAAAAAATGGAATACAAGAAAGTAAACACACATGGCAAGTGATGATCAATAGTTTAAATTTAGTTTCCTTAGGACTTCAGGCAAGAACAAGCAGAGGAAGACTTTCTTTGAAGTATCTGGTTGAAATAGTTTAGCTTTTTCAGAGGGAAAAAAATATAAAATAAAGTATTTAATTCATAATTATGGTATTAATTTTGTCTTAATTTTTTAATTAACCCTTGTCCTTTCCCTTGAAAAAATGAATGGAAATGAAAGAAGTAGCATTGGCAAAATGTAATAAAAATCACTTTAATTCCACTCCTCTTTTCTTGAATATCCATGGCAAAAAGTCAGGCAGCATGAAGTTAAAAAGTGAGAAAATCAGCCTCTCAGAGAGAAGTGAAAATGTACAGCTTTTTAAAAGTAAAAACAAGCTGAAAAAAGCTTCATTAAATTGCTGGTTGAAATGTTTTTCATAACAAAATGGAAAATGTCACTGAAATGAGTGTGATTTATCTAAATGTTTACATTTTGATGGAACTTGCTTTTTTCAATGATCAAAAAATCCATTCCACTGTTTTCTGTTAGCAAGTGTAATAATAAGACTAAACCCTCTAGAAATCCAAGAGTGGGAGTGGGACAGTCTGCTTCAGAGAAGATCTTACACACTGAAGGAGGAATTGAGAGGCATTCCTCAGATTACACCATCTGCAAAATGTGCTTACTTCTTGTACTTTGCTGATAAAATAAGACTTGTTATAAATCTAGCAGAAGATAATATGGTATAAAAAAATTGCCCTTTTTTTTCTGCAGGAAGCAGGAAGGGAAGAAAGCAGCCAAAACCAGACGTGTGTTCTGGTAGACATAAAATAGAAATTTTGATCAAAGGACCTTGGGGAAAAATGAGCAAATAACTGTGATTATGTCACCTCAGTATCGTGTGATACCAAGTACCTGAACCTGGGCTTAAGCAAACACATTTTCTCAGAGAGGCCATTCTACCTTGGGAGGGCCTAGAAAAAAGTATTTGTTTTTTTATTATTATTTTTTATACTTTTCATTTTGTTACTGAGATAACAATGAAGATGGAATGAAGAGAGAAATAACATTCAGGTTACACAAGCAAGCTCCACTTTACAGTAACTGAAAGAATTTCCAGATTATCCAATGAGAGAGGCATTTAGCAGAGAGGTTGATTCAGCTGAGGAGACAGTTTATCATTAAATGCATCACTAATAATATGTTTTGGTGTTCTACATTTTTGTAACATGTCCCCATGCTGCCTGCAAATCTATTGAGTGTCTGAGAAACAACTGTTAGAGTATTAAATCGCCCTAGTGATAAAGCTGATTTGAGCCATCTGACACACAGCAAGGCATCCCTCACCCAGGTGTGTGGGCAATCATAAAAGACAATACAGAGAAGCTGCATTTCCCCTCCTAATCCTCGACATCTCCATCGTCAGTTTTCTGCTCCAGTCTCAAAGGGTGAAAAGAGAAGCAGCTTAATTTTGATTTTTCTTTCCCCCTCTCTGAGGAAACTCTGCCTCGTTCTGTTCTGCTCCAGCATCGCTACTCCAACGCTAATGCTGAAAAAAACCAGTGGTCTTCATACTTGGCATTTCTAGTTGGTAACAGCTTAGCTGACAGAGCCTTTTGGGCAGAATATTTATTAGAGGCACCAGCCTAGCAGTCAGTACGCAGCAGCACCATGTATTCATGACTGCCCCATTCTTCCTTCCCCGCTCCCTGAATATTGATCACATTATAGTTTTTCTGCATCCACCTTTAGCTCTGGTGAGGAAAATCCTGCTATTTGGTTATTAGGCAGTGGGAAGTACAGACATGGATATGTCTCAGTTTGGAGGTGTCAGCCTATCATATTGCATAACTCATGCATGGACTGTCAGCGCTGCAAGGTATCAGCTGGCTGTAGCTCAAATTCAACGTGATAAGCAAGGCAGCTGGGCTAAGGATGTTTGCTGGGGTATTGGGCTAGATCCCAATCCATCCAAGCCAAGGTTTTATTAGCAGACCTGGGGCTTGAACTGATGTCAGTGGAAACCAGTGCTGTTTGGGACATTCTTCCTCTACAAAAGCTAAGTGTAGGAAATGTGCAATTCAAGTGCCTGTTAGCTGAACACAAAAAGGAAATTCTGCTGCTATCTGTGCTTTGCTTTTCTTCTTGGCAGACACAGGCATTAAGTTCCTGGAGTCTTCAGCTCAGACCCCCACAGAATTGGAAATGAGGGAAAAGGGAAGAGGTTTTTTTTTCTTCTCTCTCATCTCTCGGAAGAGGTGTACAAACTGCTAAAGGAACCTACTTCTTCAAAATGTAGAACCAGATCTGGGAGTTATATGGCAATATGTTAGCTAGATCTGTAATTCATTCAGATAAACCCATGTGGAATGGAAAACTAGATCCATAAGTGAGAAAAAAAGGCGCCTACTTTGTACTGGTTGTGAGGAAATTTCAGGATGGTTGCCACTTTCCCATTGACTGTCAGTACATAACCCTGGAAAAATCACATAGTTCTGCATCTTTGCTGCCTATCATTAAAATAGGGATAACAAAGCTTCCTTTCTTCATATCCCTTATCTGCCTTCTCTACCTCATTTGCAAATGCTTGGACATACTGACAGTCTTTGATAATGTACACGGACAATGATGTTTAACATCGGTCCCTTTTTAATTTTCCCTAATGTGTTCTAGATGCTATTTAATTTTATGATGGTCAATGAGCAGCAGTGCACTGATTTCCAGCGCAGTTTTGAGTCAACACAAAGGAATGTGCTGTCTGCTCTGATATCTAATAAGGGTTGTGCTCACTCAAAAACAATTTTTACAGTGGAAGACATCAATATAATTTGGAAATTCTGCCTCCTTGTCAGATGCAGGTGACAGTTGGGCAAATAGTTATTTGTATGGTTGCACACATGTGCAAAAGAATTGCCTAAGTTTGTTTCCTAAGGAAACCAGGTTAGAAAAGCATCTCTTGAAGTGTCACATAGCCTTCAGCCATTGACCTTAAGACTTCAGGAGACAGGACTTTCACTGGAGAATCACTGAGATTCTTTAATGCTGCCTAAAGTTCATTATTGGGGATTTCTTTTTTTTCATTGACCAGGTGGTAGAAAGAGCTCTTCTATATACTAGTATTGATGGTGAAGATTAGATATAAGCTAAAGTTAAAAGAAAAAAAGAGTGAGTCAAAAGAAAACTGTGCTGGAAATTAAATATCCTATCATCTCTGTAAATGATATCTATTAAACCTCTGGCCAAGATAGTGGACAAAACAATAAAAATACCAATCTTTACATTCCGGGGGGCTCAGTGCAATCAGGAAATCCATCAGAGGAGCTGCTTTCTCATCTCCTGCTGTCTTTTTGCACAAAAATCCTCATACTTCTCCTGGCTCGTGTTACATCATGCGCAGCATCCCTATGCCAGAAGATCAACAAATGAAACCTCAGAACGTTTTCTCTTCTCTCTGGCTAATGCATTGCAGTTTTGCTAATTGGTCTTGTTTGCTGGGTAGTAGGCTGGTTTGTTTCAAGGTTTTGTTGGACAAGTCCTTTTAAACAATTATTTGCCAGGTTTTTGGAAGGGATTATATGTTTGATTTTTTTGTTGTTGTTGTTTTCTGTGTTGCCATATTTCCTTCTCCTGTGGCCTTACTGTCTGTTATCAATAAACTAACTTTCTCATGAGATATTTTTCATTCTTTTTTTCATTTTTTCAGTTACATTGCTTAGGAAGGCTAGGAAAGTAGGAAAAAAAATCAGAGTTTGATATGAATAAACATAACTCAACAGCTATACTCGTTGAGAGAAAGAAATTATGAGTGCACCTGTTACCTCAATTGGGATGCAGGGGAAATGTCACCCTGTGACCAAGAAAACTCAGAAAGAAGTTGCAAAGTGGTTGGTTTTACATGTGCTCTGGGAGGTCACCAACCCTGCCACTGATAGAAACAAGATATTGGTTAAAAGGGCTGATCATCTGCTCTGTGGTAGGAACACCATCTCCTTCCTGGCAATTCTGCCTGTCTTGGAAGGACAGTACTCAAGTAATCAAGTATGCAAGTAAATAAGCAGGCAGCTTTCCCAGGCAAATTGCTGGCAATCCAGACAGAAGGCAGTGCATTACTCCCTTCTCTTGTTAGATGATTACATGTTGTTTGTTCTTACAAGGATGATTCTCTGCTGACACAGGGTAGACTGGAGAGTCTTCCCTTTCAGGAAGGAATGAGGAGGGAAAGAAAAGAGTATGTATTATTTAATTATCTATTTTATTTTTTCTTTTTATAGTGTATTAAGCAAAACATTAGACAGAAGGAGGGATTGATACCTCAACCTCTGGGTGCATTTTGTGCTCTGAGCAGCCACTAGACTCCTGTCTCATGTCCTCTGAATATGCCCTAACAACTCTGTGAGCTGAGCATGGGAGAAGGAACAAGCGGCTCACACAAAAGTGCTGCCAGGCCGAAGTCAGCCCTTGGATGCCCAGAAAATGTTAACAAGCTGACATTGTCATTGATACCCTGATCACTGGGCCCTGATCTTTGGTAGAAATCCACAAGCACAGTCAGACCTAATCACTTCAAAAGATTTAGTGGTTCAGATTTATATGAGCTGCACAGGGCTGCACTTTAATGGAGAAAACACTGTGCTGTGAGTCTTATTTTGTAACAGCTGAGGGCTTGAATGCTTCGTTACACTGTGATTGATTCTGTCTCCAGTGGTATGGGCCAACCGCGCAAGTCAGGAGGCTTCTCTGACATTGCTTAAATTGTCTGGACATCTCAGGTCTACTAAGGCGGTGTTCATGTATTGCATGAATACAACTTCTGAGGCTTATTTTTGCTTCTGCTACGGGAAAGACCATAGGAATGCAAACTTTACCATGTTAGTTTGGCTTCCATAGATGTAAGATCAAGAAATAAACACTACAAGTGTGAAAAATCACATTGCATTCCTGCATAAAAATGAAACGAGGAGATTGTAGACATGGAGGTGTCTTAATTATGAACAAAATCCACCCTTTACTCTGGAATGGCCAGTGGTCTGTGAGTTTAAGGGAAGCAAATCACCACTGGTATTATTCTTCATCTATGCCATTCCCTAGTATGTAACAGAAAATAGAGCATCAAAGGGCTGAATGGGCCATGAAAGTCACAGCATGGTCTTCTACTGAGGCATGACTTATCCAGCACAAGAAAGGAGCAGAGAAGAGAGGTCAGTTCTGGATGGGGAGCTTTGCTGCTCCCCATCTCGAGTCAGGACAGATTCAGCCCCCAAATCTTTCCAGCCCAGCATTTTAAGCATAGTCTATTTGCTTTCAAAAGGACTGTGTATTTGTTGCCCCATAACTGACATAATACCAAGCCTGATGTGATCCATGAAAATCTGCAAGCAGAGGGATCCTTTCACAAGGTTGCCATTTCTAGAGGGTTGTTTTTCCCTGCAGTGTTGTTTTTCTTCATTCTAATCCAGTGCCAGAGCTGCTTTGGCTTTGCCAAGCATCTTTAGAATATCTCAGAACAGTTGCTCACCCTTGAAACTGAAGTTGCTCTGTGTGGTCTGTCACAGCATTTCCTTTTCCTGGGAGCATCCTGGGAGGCAGCTGGTTGCCCACAGTTACAAAACAAGCAAGCAAACAACAACAAAAAACCCCTCCACCAAAACCCAAAGGAATGAAAACCCCTGAGCCTGTTTTCCAGGAGCTGATGTTGTTCTCTGTTTTTAAAAGAGCCGATACTGTCCTCAAGAAGGTTTTCTCACATTGTCCCCAGGCTAAGGACATATGTATAAGGGAACACATTGTACAAAATGATCTGACCCGGCTTTAAAATTGAGCTTTGTCAGCTCAGAAAATGTGACCTGATTCTGGATGTAGAATCATAGAATCATAGAATCATTAAGGTTGGAAAAGACCTCTAAGATCATCAAGTCCAACCATCAACTAACACCACCATGACTCCTAAACCAAACCCTGGAGTGCCACGTCTACATGTTTTTTGAACACCTCCAGGGATGGTGACTCCACCACCTCTCTGGGCAGCCTGTTCCAATGTTTAACCCCTCCTTCGATAAAGAAATTTTTCCTAATATCCAATCTAAACCTCCCCTGACACAACTTGAGGCCGTTTCCTCTCGTCCTATCACTAGTTTCTTGGGAAAAGAGTCCAACACCCGCTTCACTACAACCTCCTTTCAGGTAGTTGTAGAGAGCGATAAGGTCTCCCCTCAGCATCCTCTTCTCCAGGCTGAACAACCCCAGTTCCTTCAGCCGCTCCTCAGAAGACTTGTTCTCCAGACCCTTCACCAGCTTCGTTGCCCTTCTCTGGACACGCTCCAGTACCTCAATGTCTTTCTTGTACTGAGGGGCCCAAACCTGAACACAGTATTCGAGGTGCGGCCTCGGCAGTGCCCAGTCCAGGGACACGATCACTTCCCTACTCCTGCTGGTCACACTATTCCTGATACAAGGCAGGATGCTGTTGGCCTTCTTGGCCACCTGGGCACACTGCCAGCTCATGTTCAGCCGGCTGTCGATCAGCACCCCCAGGTCCTTTTCTGACAGGCAGCCTTCCACCCACTCTTCCTCAAGCCTGTAGCATTGCACGGGGTTGTTGTGACCAAAGTGCAGGACCCGGCACTTGGCCTTGTTAAACCTCATACAATTGGCCTCAGCCCATCGATCCAGCCTGTCCAGATCCCTCTGCAGAGCCTTCCTACCCTCAAGCAGATCGACATTCCCGCCCAACTTGGTATCATTTGCAAACTTGCTGAGGGTGCACTCGATCCCCTCATCCAGATCATTGATGAAGACATTAAACAAGACCGGCCCCAAAACCGAGCCCTGGGGAACACCACTTGTGACAAGCCGCCAACTGGATCTAACTCCATTCACCACCACTCTCTGGGCTCGGCCATCCAGACAGTTTTTTACCCTGTGAAGAGTACACCTGCCTAAGCCATGAGCCGCCAACTTCTCCAGGAGAATGCTGTGGGAGACAGTGTTGAAGGCCTTACTAAAGTCCAGGTAGACAACATCCACAGCCTTGCCCTCATCCACTAGGCGGGTCATGTAGTTGGACTTGTACTGATGACTGAGAAAACCCCTCCTGTTTCTTGCTCGTACTTAAGTAAAGGTATGAATTTAATGTGAACTCATTAAAGAAACTGAACCTCTACTTATACATGGACACTGCATCTTAATGTCTCTTAGCTTTTGTCATTTGAATTCACTTGTTTCCACCAATAGTTTGGCAATGAGTTTGGGCTCTGGGATTTCCAGAAGGCTTCAATGAGGAGAATCCATCTGGCATCCCTCCATAATGCCTCTTCTTCATGGGCCTCGAGGAGTGCTGACCTTCACGGGATGCTGCAAAAGGCAACAATGAAATCCTGGAGGTATCATTCAATATTGCCAGCAAAACCACAACCTATGGCATGGCGTACATGGTTAAATGATCCAGTAATGATCAAATTTGAATGAAGCCATACAGCTTTCTCAGACGCAGTCTCTTTCATGAATTTGTTCCCATTACTTTCTCATAGAAGCTTTTATGTAACTAGATTAATGGAAGAATACAGATATCTAAATTTTATTTTTAAATGCCTGTTCAGGTCATTCGCAGTTCAGCATCCTAGAAACCCATCTTCATTTGTCCATTTATTAGTGAGATTACTAGCACAGATTAAACGCATCATCATTGTAAGGAGCAGGCTATAGAAGATTGATTGCATATAACTGTTTTATTATTTCCTCAGCTCTTTCATATAGCTTTTTATTCCTTCCAAAGCTTTTCCAGGTATGCTGGATCCTCCATAGCAATGCCTCTAAGTCCTCTCATCCTCCTCTCTTACACAGAAACATAGTCAAATCTACTTACGGCCTCTTTGTACTCAGCGTGACACCAGCCAACAGGGCAAAATGCTGGTCAGCTCTCCACTGTGTTTAATGGCCAGCTGGGCCCTGTCTTTTGGTTGTGAATCATGCCAATAGTATCCACTGTCTTATAGTTTCAAGTGGACAAAGCCAAAAGCCTTTGGAGGAGATGCACATAGCCTACAGAATCGGTCTATTGTAGGATTTAAATACCTTTAAGTCTTCTACTATTCTATCAGATTTAGTTGAACTTGGCAAGTGGATGCAAAGCTATTTGGGGGGGTGAAGGATGATGCAGACAGATGTACAGCAAGATGGTACAACATCAGGAAATCAAACTAAAGATGAAGAGATAAAGGAATTAGAAGGAACACAGATCTTCATGCTGTGACATATAAAGCTCTAACTCTTGGCCTTCAGGAAAACACTGTTCTTAGGAGGGGATACATTATTTAAGAACTATTTCCAGTTCAGTCCTTTAACCTTCAGCTCAGAAACATGGATCCAGTCACCACAGAGAGAAAGAGGACGTGGATGGTTGGATGGAATAAATTCATTAATTCCTGGGCTCCTATTTTTTGCCAAGGTTTTGTTTTACTGCCAGACCAGGTGAGTTGCAGATCGATGCCCGAGGAAACTGTTTCCATTTACCACTCCTTGAAACCAATATAGGATGCTGACAATAAGAGTCATCATTTGATGGTGCTGAGTATGTCAGCTGTTTTCCTCCAAGGAAGAAGAGCAGATTGAGACATACCATGAATTTTATGCCAGAGTCTCCACACAGATCTGTAGCATGGCACAGACCACCGTGGGAACAAAGAGTCTGCTTGCTGATGGTGCATTGTCGCCACTCACCACGAACTCCAGCTGCATAAGAGGATGACATTTTCCTTTCTCTGGCTCACCCCACTTCCTCTCATTCCTGGTGTGTTTGCAATTAGCTTCAAAAACACCTGGAGTTCATCAGAGGACACCTGCCTCTGATGGATTCCCCAGAAGTAACTCTCAGACGATTATGTTGACATTTGAGAGAAGAAACCACTTCTCAGTACCCTCCCCATGGTGCTTCTGTTCACACATGAGCATTCCCAGTGGATTGATTCAGAAAAATGCAATCAGAGGAAACATTTTCACAAAGGAGGGATCAAGACCTCTTGCTGTAGCCCTCAGCCATGTTGAGTAGTGTGACCCAATGTGCTTTGCCTGGAGATGTAGAGGCTGAGTGGAAGATTATGTCTGGAAATTGTTCTGCACCGGGAGGAATGAATCACTGTGTAAAAGTTAAAGACTTGTTAGCTGTTTGGACTCACTTCCAGAGGATTATTTACCTCACCAGAGCATTACACACTTTCCTCAGACTGGCTTTAAAATATCTCCAGTAACACACTTTCACCATCTCTCCTGAGAGACAACCTTTTGGCTGACAGTAAAAAGGTTCTTGATACTGCCTGGGTATGGGAACTTTGCATGGATAAAAACAGCCAGTTCAGTCATTTTTAGAGAATCCAGGAGGTAAGTTTTGCAATAGCTATGTGATGGACTGCACTTTTCATGCATATTAATGTGCTAGCAGTGCAAGTAAGTCCTGTTGGCTGTTTGGTACTGCAAACATCATCAGCAGAGCCATCATGTTTATGCCCCACATTACAAGAAACTCCCAGTTCTAGTCAGTGTACATATCCTTGGGAAGGAAACATAAGGGAGAGAAAGGGATAGCTTCATGTGAAAAAGATTTGTCCAGTGCCTAGGAAAATAGCTTTGGCTTTAAACCAGCCAAGCTCAATTTCTTGCCAGAAACAATTTGTGTAAGTCAAAGTCAAGTATCTATTCATTTGAGGATCACCATACAATTCCGATCTATTGAGCAGGCACCTTTTTACAACTACAATGAGTTGAAGTGGTCTGCTGGCACAGGTCCTGAGCAAGGCTTGACTTCACATCTTGGTCAACATGGAGCTGACCTTCTTATTTGGTTCCTAATCTTACCTTGTCTTTACTCAACTACATGGGGTAAAACTCTTCTTTTGACCATGCTTGGGGGCAACAGATGACTTAACTATGCACTTCAAGATAGAAATAAAGCATCAACAAGTTTTGGTTTGGCTTTTTTTTTTCGGTCAGTGGAGAAGCCATAAACATGGTAACTATCACTAGAAATCCTGTCTGGAATGACAAGAAAGCCATCTGGTCAGCTTTATGAATTAACCTATTCACCTAAATCATATCTTGTATAACATCACTCTTGAAGAAGCGTAGATGGGAGTCTCAAAAGGCATTGGCAAGTCTCTGCCAAAATTGGTCTAAAGAAGTTTTTGCAGAAGGCACTGAACTCTTCCAAAAGTCCATATTGTCACAGTCAGATTTTGTCCCACGGACCTATTAGACTGCTGGAAGTCTTCCAGTGGGCAAGACGGGAACAATTTACTTCAGAATTAAATACACTAACATGAACCCCAAAGCCTAAACAAACAGTTAGTGTTCCTACATTGCTACAGCATCTTTACCAAGTCTTTCCATAGGCTACTGCCGTTGTATGACAAACAAAACAGAGGCAAAGAAGGAATGGACTTGGTGTCGTAAAATAAGGGACTGACACTGGAAAAGCTTACAGGCTTAGTAATATTTCCCCTCAGCTTCTGAACAACAGAGGAAAACACAAGCAGATAATCAGCTAGCAGTTAGTTAGCCTTCCTTCCAAGAAGGAAGACCAGGGCTAGAGATACAGGGACAGGCAGGATTAATCTTAGGGACACCAACAAGTTGTGGCCCCATTTCTTTGATGGGATGCAAGTTCAGATCCCTTGCACAGTTGCTAGACACTGGATGCACTAATAGACTCCGAAAAGCCTACAGTGTGCTTCCTCTGGTCAGGAACTGGCACTCAGCACATACATCTGTTTTGGTGGTCTCAGTATTAAGTTTGCTTGATACGTGTGCCATAATATGTCATATAGGTATAATAAATATTCCTCATTATTTTTGCATTGTGACCTGTCATGTTGTGGAACTGCTGCTGAGAAATTTCAGGTTTCACCTCAAAAGGAACTACAGTCTCAAAATAATGGCCTGCCTCAGGGCTCAGGTCTATCCCTGCTCTTCTTGGCTTCTTCACAAATTACTATAAATCAACCATTGGCAATGGACACAGGGGCCAAGTGCACTGCTTTACTAAGCAATTCAGGAGATCGCTCAGATGTTAACAGTGATGTTCATTAGCACAGGACTAGTCATTCAGCACTTTTGGAAGGAAGAAAGGAGAAGAAGAAATATAAGATTGAATTCTCAACCTTGTTTAATTTCTTACCCCTCTTCCCAAAAGAGTTGTTTGAAGACCCAAACTGCTTAGAGTGGACTAGCTGCTTGCAAAAAAATGTTGGAAATTACCTGAGTTTCTGAAAGATCGGGCAGGCTCACCAGCCATCCCTCAAGGCTACTTTGCCTGGGAAGGACCTATGAACTGTAGGTGTTAAAGGGTAGCTTTAATCTAGGTAGTTTTTACAGGATCTACATATTATCCTCGGACTATTTTAAGTGACAATCCAGTAAGATTTCATTAGGATTCCTATACAAAAAGCAGAACAAGAGAAGGAGATTCCAGGGGAATTCTTTTCAAGTAAACATGGGTAACAGTACAATGACAGTACATCGCTGTAGCTGATTGCATGACCATCATGATGCTAAAAAATAAAGTGCAATGACGTATTGAAAAGATCTGAGTTAAGATGACACTATTTCAGGCAATTCAATTATGCTGAAGGCAACAGTCGCATATAAGAGACAAATCCTGAATGTAGACTAGATAGAGCTGCCCAAAGATTGAGCTTTCATCTTGACACCCAAAGAGGTGTTTTTCAGACACTTCTACCCAAGCAACACGAGGTCTTGCAAACATCTTCGTAATTTTCTGAAGTGGCACAGGATGAACCCAAGTGATGCCATGGGTATATGGCTGAAAGGTGATGCCAACAATCTGCCTTCTCAGATTTTATTTCCTAGGCCATCTGGGGATAAATCTCCATTGCTCTTGCCTTTGCTGCTGTAGTTGCATATCACCTGTGGTCAAAAATCATTGGGGTAAAGAGGCTGTTTCCCTTCTGTGTGTCCTCAAAATGCCTCATTTTGTTACTGAGTGGTTAAGCACTTTAATTCACAGGCTTGACTTGACCATCTGTATGAATATAACTGATAATGTATGTGTGCACCTGTGAGTGCGCATATACAGAAAATCTGGAAGGATCATAGCATGAGATGTAATATACAGTAGGAGTGAAAGAAAACTGCCTGAAATTAAAAACGTGCTCACTTGAATCATTTTCTATAAGACTACTTATGCTGTTAAGTCCTCATCCAATCAATACATTACTTGACTTCTCTTTAAATAATGACACCTTCTTTTTTCATATGTTGTTAAGTCTAATTAAAAGGAATTAGTCATGAGAGTGACAAATTTTAAGCTAACTACAGAATTATCATAGAATCATCATAGAATCATACAATAGTTTGGGTTGGAAGTGACCTTTAAAGGTCATCTAGTCCAACCCACCTGCAATGAGCAGGAACATCTTCAACTCGATCAGGTTGCTCAGAGCCCCGTCCAACCTCACCTTGAATGTTTCCAGGGATGGGGCATCTACCACCTCTCTGGGCAACCTCTTCCACTGTTTCACCATCCTCTGCGTAAAACATTTCTTCCTTATACCTAGTCTAAATCTACCCTCTTTTAGTTTAAAACCATTACCCCTTGTCCTATTGCAACAGGTCCTGCTAAAAAGTTTGTCCCCGTCTTTCTTATAAGCCCCCTTCAAGTACTGAAAGGCTGCGATAAGGTGTCCCAGGAGCCTTTTCTTCTCCAGGCTAAACAACACTAACTCTTGCAGCCTTTCTTCATAGCAGAGGTGCTCCATCCCTCTGATCATTTTTGTGGCCCTCCTCTGGACCTGCTCCACAGGTCCATGTCTTTCCTGTGCTGGGGATCCCAGAGCTGAATGCAGTATTCCAGGTTGGGTCTCAGAGAGTGGAGTAGAGGGGAAGAATCACCTCCCTCGACCTGCCGGCCACGATTCTTTTGATGCAGCCCAGGATACGGTTGGCCTTCTGGGCTGCCATTGCTGGCTCGTGTCCAGTTTTTCATCCACAAATACCCCCAAGTCCTTCTCCGCAGGGCTGCTCTCAATCCCTTCATCCCCCAGCCTGTATTGATACCAGACCCAGGTGCAGGACCCTTATGAGGTTCACATGGGCCCACTTCCCATGCTTGTCCAGATCTTTCTGGATGGCACCCCGTCCCTCAGGCATGTCAACCACACCACTCAGCTTTGTATGGCATTTATTAGATAAGTCAAACATGCAAGAGTTTTAACAAAACTGGCAAATTCAGCAAAAGCAATGTCTTGGCATCAAAATTCTTTCTTAAAATTAAGTCATTTGTTATTAGGGGTATTCTTTTCTTTTTCTCAAATAACTTCTTTTTCTGTACTTTCTTCTTGTTAGGACTGGAGAATAAAGAAATTGTATAATAGTGAGTAATAAAATCTGTCATTCTTGTGAGTAATGCTTTGTAATTAGAAGAAATAAAAGTGGAGTAAGTACAATGGTGTGTGGTGTGCAGGGCTGGGGGTGTATTGTTGCGTTCAGAGGTTTTTATGTTAATAATGATGCTGAACTTTCAATGCTTGAAGGTTCTGCTTGAATTAGCATCAAAAGGTGCAGAGGTTTATCTGTACTTTCAGTTCCACATGCTGCCACAGCTATATAAATCTTTCACACAGAGAGAGCTGGGATAAACCCAGATCTTTCATCACTAAAGCTACAAGCTGCAAGCATGAGAGCTTTGGGAAGAAAACTCTATCAGCTGCTAAAACCTTGACTGTCTTTACAATCCAGACGCTAGATGGCTGAGTTCCCCTCTCAAATGCTCATGTACACTAGGTCGTGCTCTGCAACGGGCACCAGTGGGATTTACTATTTCCCTCTTCAGGACTGGCAATTCTCCAGAATCAACCTTGCTGCTCCTATTGTGCTTCTTTTGCTGCAGAAGCACATGAAAATGCCAGTCCATAGAAAGATTTTGCTTGAAATATTTCAGGTCCCATGAACTTTGATCAAGTCCAAGGCTGTGTTTCAGTGGGCCAGCTGGCAGTGTGTCCTCAGAGCCATGAACATTGTTTTTCTCACATTATGTCGGTCCTTTGCTGGGTTTATCGAGAGCCGAGCATTTTAGCTGTGGTACCTTCTCCGGCTCTGGAGCAGATGGCTCTGATGGGGCTGCCCCAGAGCTGGGGATTTTGGAAGATGGATATTGCCCAGCCTTGGGCAGAGAGATGGAGGATCTGCCCCAGAGCTGGGTGTGCTGGGAGCCACCTGCAGCTGCTCAGTGCAATTAGCATTCTCATTAACTAGCATTTAATGGGCTTACTAATTGCCAGCTAGTAATGTAATGCACAAGAGTGTCAATTTGCTGAGCAACTTCTGGGATCTAGGAACTTTCAGTTCTGTGGAAACATGGATGATTTTTGCTCTCTTCCTCATTTAGACAAAGAACATCTCTTTCAAAAAGACCAACAAACCTTAAATCCTGATTTTCAGCTAACTTTCCTGTCTTAGATATTCCAGGGAATGTTGAGTCCACCACCTCCACTTTTAAATTACCCTGAGATATAATTACTGCTACTTTTTGGAAATCCTGTCTTATTTCAAGGCTAAATTCAACTAACTTCAATTTCCAGTTATTTGATTCAGGAATAACTTCCTCTTGCAAGACTCGAAACTACCAAAGTTGCCCTCCTCGATATCTTAGATATTCTGTTAAACTATGAAAAACTACACAAGAAATCTGCTTCTTATCCACTTTAATGGACCGATGTGCTTTTGCACCCTGAAGTTCATACAATGTAGCCCTTTCTTTGAAAACCCTAGCTTGCACTATTTTAACATTTCTCTTCAAGTGAGGGTGGGATGTTATATTTTAGTAGCAGCCTTCATTATACAGCATGCAGAGACATGATTTCAATAAATAATAGATCAAATAAATACATTTTGCAGGATTGTCTTAGTGCTTTTATTAGAGGATTTCTTTAAGAACTTGTGGTACATCTGTTTCGATGATTTCTAGGACCTACTCAGCTTCCTAATCCCTTCAGCTTCTCTGTTTCCAGAGGTAAAAAAAACCTTTTACTTGGCTGTCTTCAGTGCACTTTGACCACTCTGTGTGGTGTTTGGTATCTTTGTAATGGTAACTTGTCCTTTTTATTATTGATTCCATAATCATTCTTATGCTGTATGCCAGCTTTCACTGAATGAAAATATCAACAAAAAATAACATTTATATATCAGTGAAAAAAAGTATTGAATAACGTTTGCTCGAAATCTATTTTTAGTGTGATTGCAGCAAAAAAGTACAATTCACTGAAAATCCTTCCCTCCCAACTGAAAATAGCATTTAATGTACTGAGACAGCTTTTAATTGATGTAGGATGTGTCTTTTTGTTTCTTTATATGGCAGCAGCTTCAATCCGGAAGGCACGTGGTTACAATCCAGTGAAACCAAAGTGGGTTATATCATCATGACTTCCTTTATCAACCAGACATGAAATCTCCTCAAAAAGATAACAGCTTTCTTTGACGAGACCTACTTTCCAGGGAACAATGTCATCTGGTGCTGTAGTGATATTTTTAACTTTGAATTTTCTTTTTTGATGAACTTCTGAGTTAACGGTGATTTTGCTTGCTGAGGATCAGTCTTTACAGTCCAGCATTTAACTCCATTAAGTGTCCACAGGCCCTCAAGTCCCTTGAAAGGTCTCCAGTTTTCCAAGATGTGTTAAAATTAATGCAATCCCCAAACAGCTTCCAACACTCAGTAGATTTTTCTAAGAAGTTGGAATATCAACTTACTTACATGCTGCAGAAGTTCTCAAATATTTCATTGCAACACCTGTGGCCTCAATTGGTAGAAAAGTTTATAGGTCAGCTTAACACTATTGGGACATTTGCTGTTACAATGGGACATGCTAATACGGGTGCACTGGGAATGTTGCAACACTCACTGTGTACGCAGCTGATGTATTTTGGCTGTAGGCCTGGCGATCACAAATGATAGGAGAATTTTGCTGCATCCAGGTGTTATAGCCCTTCTTCTACACAGAGGAATTTACAGCTACATTTTATCAGACCAAGTGTGTGTCTAGGCAGTATTCTGTCTCAAATAGTGGTCCACACATCATGCCTAGTAAAATGTAAAAGATAAAAATATACTGTTATTTCCATGACATGTTCTCTAGAGATGTGTGGCTAGTAAATGCTGCAACCAGAATACTTGAATGTACTCTGCAAAATCAAAAGACAGTGGTTATTTTCTGCTCCCATGTACCCATGATCCAGAAGGCAGAGCGAAGGTTAACTGCTGTGCCCCTTTCACCTTTGTTGCTTTGGCATGTGCAGAGAGATGCAATTTTCTTATTGTCGCATTGGAGCTCTGAATTCCTTAATCCATTCGCCCTTTCTGCAGCAGTACCTCCACTTCGTAAATAACCTGGGGAGGGGAGCAATGAAAGTAGTGAGGCAAAGCAAAGTTATTATGAACCTGTTGAAATGTATGGAAGGGACTAAAATGTGAGATGGGAGAGAAAAAGAAAAGAGAATGTCCCAGGGGTAAATTTCTTTGCTCAGTGGGCGTCAGGTTGAATAAGTTACAAATAAACTGTCATCTTAAGAGCTACCAGACACTGACACAAACAGAAACTTAAAACAACAGCTCCTTGAATATTACAGGCAGCAGCTTTTGGTGCTTTACTGCATTTGCAGTCCTGAAAATTGAGTTGAGTCTGTACATTGGCAGTGACTTCACTGCTAGAGGTTTACTATCTTTAATATTAAAAATATTTTAATTTTTTTTTTTTAATTTTTAGATTTTAGTGCTCTCCATTCTGGCTGTACTGGGATATACTGGCTTGGAGAGATTTCCACAAGATTGTTGCTGGTAGACTTGGGGCCAAGGAAGGCCAACTTAATATGAACCAGCTTGAGGTGACCGTCCACACTGTTTACACATAACTAGATATGGACTTGTCCAAGCTCTGAAAGAGAGTGTTGAACTGCAGATTGCAGAAGTGTTGGAGGGATGTGTCACTCCATATGAACCCTGTTTTTACACTCTTCCCTATGTGCCCACTATTGGCTACTGCCATGTCTTTTTCTTCTCCCAGTGACACTGTTTTCTTCTCTGGTGATAAATTTTCAGCCTTCAGCAAAAGTTTCTCCTTAAGTATGCATGTAAACACAGGCACAGACATAAATCAGATTTAACCTCAAACTTTTAAACGCAGTTCTTTCTCAGCTCCATTCAGTATTTGGCCAAGGGCTGAACTTCATCTTGTCTTGCTCAGGAACACAGAGCTTGCTATGCTCCAACACTTTATGCAGCAATATCATATGCACTAATACCTAGTCCTAGTGAGTTTTGGCTATTTAGGAGAACCCTTGCTCAAGTTCAGGAACAAGATTTGACAACCTGAAGTGTAGAGGGATCATGGAATTCATGGTCCCAAGTTCCTTTTCATTGAACGTAGAATTATTGAACCCTGGAGTGGGAAAAATGGAAGAGATGGGCTTATTTCCAGACCTATAATGTCATTGTTCAGGCAGCACATCAGATCTAGGTCTCCGGGTTGGTTATATTTGCTAATTAAAAGTAGTTTCAGTTGGATAAAGAATAGCTTATACACTTGCTAGCACAAAGGAATAGGTTATTCTTTTGGACTGTGGTAGGTACCACAAGAAACCACAGGTTTGCCCTGCAGCAAGAAAGACATTTGGGAAAAAGCTTCCTAATGCTAAGGCTAGTGAAATGGTGAAATAGATTGCCCAGAAACTGCAGTCTCCATCACCAAAGGTCTTTGAGATCAGGTTAGAATGACACCTTCCAGGAATGAGGAGGGCCATGTAAACAAGGAAGAAAAGTCAAGTACCTTCATAATTCATAGAATCATAGAATCATTAGGTTGGAAAAGACCTCTAAGATCATCAAGTCCAACCATCAACTAACACCACCATGACTCCTAAACTAGCCCCTGGAGTGCCACGTCTACACCTTTTTTGAACGCCTCCAGGGTAGACGACTCCACCACCTCTCTGGGCAGCCTGTTCCAATGCCTAACCACTCTTTCAGTAAAGAAATTCTTCCTAATGTCCAATCTAAACCTCCCCTGACGCAACTTGAAGCCATTTCCTCTCGTCCTATCGCTAGTTTCTTGGGAGAAATTTTTTGGTTCTCAGTTTTAGGCTACCTTCAGATGAAAACCACCCTGCAAAAGAGAGTTGTGTCTCACTTGTTAGTTATTGGGACTGAACAAAAAGGCTAGATCACCACCAAATAAAACCTTCAAGGTTAAGTCAAATGTACCAGGCACCACTGAGAACAGAAAGGTTTTGACTTTTCCATCATTTTGTAGTGCACTATATACACAAATTTGATTTTCCGATCTGCAGCACAGAACAGAAGTTACCCTTTTGGCTCTAAAATCCCCCTAGCCAACTTAGGGGAAGAAAAAATATTCTTCCCCGCCAAAACATGCTTTCAGACTCATAAAGACTAAACAACCCCTTCCAGACAACCCTCAGGAATCTACTTTTCATTAATGAAGTGGATACCTATTCTGAGCTATTTTCATATACATTTTAATGTGCAAAGAAAACCCTTCTCATCTCCTCAGATGAGATTCTGACATTACCTAGTTTGCCTGTGAAATGTGGATATGTTTTTCTCCCTCGTCTGGTGTATGTATAGCGCGTGCTCTACTTAGAAAGGAAGCAGAAATAGAGGTGTGCATGCACGCCTGTAAATCTGCTTTTAGAAGGCAGAAATCCCAGTTCCTTAAGCACCTCCAAGTCCATTCCATAAATCTCTGCTGGGAATTTTATTTCTGCAGAGCTCAACTTTGGAATTTATGCACATATTGAGGAACTTGCTGAAGAAGTGGGGCAACCCAGTGTTATTTTAAAATGTCTTCTTCGCGCCTTACTGACTTGCTATCATATTTTCTGCAGCTTTCGCATCATGCTAGCTGACCAGACAATTTATTAAGTACTGTGTGAGGAATACTGAAATGAACTGCTAACTACTCTGAATGTTGATGTTCAAAGGAGTAATAGCCTTCCGAATAATTTCCAGAAGTGGGAAACTTTATCAGAGTGTGTATAAAAGTAACCTGAACTCCATTCAGATCCTGTGTCTTCATTTCTGATAAACATATTTTGTAACACAGATATTAACCTCCTGAATATGAGACCTGTGTGGAAAATTGATTTCTTATTTTTCTTGAGGTCTGCAGCATTTGTGGGAAAGAAAAAGCCCAATAGCATATTTTTCATAGAGTCTGATCAAACATTGTTTTTCTCTGGTAAACTGAAAAGTAGGTAATGCTTTCACTCAGAGGGAATGTTTCACTTCAGTGCTTTGGTTTTTATTTCTGTTAAAAAATTCTTCTGACTGAACAAATGTAATTTCCAATCAGAAAATCAAAAGATTTTATTTTTAAATGAGGTGCTTTATCTCCTACAGATTTTGTGCTTCCTGCTTTTTTGTTTGTCTGTCTGAGACCCAGTAATTTGAGAAACTAACACAAACACAGGAATAATTTTGAATTTACCAAACAGGCATTTTTAATCTGTTCTCAACCCAAGAATTTCGATTTAGTGGAATCCTTTAGTAGGAAGAGTGCCTCTGGGCTGGACCCTTACACTAAGTGTTCTTCAGAGCTGTGACCTCCACATCAGTCTGTCTGGCATATGGTATTGGGACTTTAAGAACTACCACATTATCAATAAAAAAAAAATCTCTACTAATTGCCGTTAAAGTATGCCTTAATTAAATTTCTTACCATGTTAAATTGAATGGAGGAATGAAAATCTACAATCTATGCTCTGCCCTTAGTAAGTTCCAGCAGGTCTCTGATGCCTACATAAGAAATCTTGCTGCAACGGATTCCTCATCCAGTCATTTCTCTGCTGAATTCGATTTTTTAATTATGAGTCTCTTCATCTAGGGAGGTGTAAAGGGACACTCAGTTACTGCTCGTCAAGAACAGAAAGGGGAAGACGGGGAAAAAGCATAGATAGACTGTGCATACAGGATGTCCCAAGGATCATGTATACTCAAGCTATTGTCCAGAGGTATGATGTGGCTCTTGAAGGCATCTCTGATTCAGATTTAAGCCAGGTGGCTCAACTCAAAGTAGCAGGTTGGCTACATTGTCGTGAGCTCCAGCATTAGGTCCGTGAATAAACAGTCTGTACTCCAATTCACTGCAGCTAAAATCTGCAACTTAAACCTAGCTTTTGCAGCTATTTCTCTTTTATACGTTGCCTTTCTAGTTAGATGTGCCCTTAGCTCTATCTGTGTCAAATGAGCTAATGCCAAAGAAGAGTCGTTTGGAGTTTCCTCTAAATGCAAATTATCTTCTGTTCCAGCTTTAATAAAGATCCTGTCATCTGAATTAGCAGTTGATTGCATTAAGCAGAACGGACTCAAATCCACTGCCCCTTCCAAAACCATCCCTACAAGTGGAAAGGACATATCAAGTTGAAGAAACAGCCTTAAAGTTGCCGTGTTGAAACCCTTGGATCTTTCCCTTTTTAAAATCTAGGAGGAATCATAGAGTCATAGAATCATAGAATGTCCTGAGTTGGAAGGGACCCGCAAGGATCATCGAGTCCAACCCCTGACCCTGTATAGGACAACCCCAAAATTCACACCATGTGTCTGAGGGTGTTGTCCAAACGCTCCTTGAATATTGTCAGGCTCGGTGCCATGACCTCCTCCCTGGGGAGCCTGTTCCAGTGCTTCACCACCCTCTGGGTGAAGAACCTTTTCCTAATATACAACCTAAACCTCCCCTGGCGCATCTTCCTGCCATTCCCTCGGGTCCTGTCAGTGGTCACCAGGGAGAAGACATCAGTGCCTGCCCCTCCTTTTCCACTTGTGAGGAAGCTGTAGACCGCGATGAGGTCTCCCCTCGGTCTCCTCTTCTCCAGGCTGAACAGACCGAGTGACTTCAGCCACTCCTCAAACGGCTTCCCCTCTGAACCCTTCACCAGCTTCGTGGCTCTCCTCTGGACACTCTCTAGTAGCCTTGTATCCTTAATATACTGTGGTGCCCAAAACTGCACACAGCACTCAAGGTGAGGCTGCACCAGTGCAGAGTAGAGCGGGACAATCATCTCCTTCAACTAGCTAGCTTGATGCACCCCAGGACACGGTTGGCCCTCTTGGCTGCTAGTGCATGCTGTTGGCTCATGTTCAACTTGTCATCAACCAGAACCCCCAGATCCCTCTCTAATATGGAATATGCCTCCAAAAGAAGTAATGACCATTGCTTTTTCTTGGTAGGTTTGGAGTGCCTCCTCTGGACAAAGAGGACTTCTCCAGAAGCAGAACAGTCCTCCATGATTCTGGTGTCCTGAAATGTGTTTGGATTTTTACAGGCAAGCTTACAGCACCAGACTTCTGTCCTGTAACAGGAAAGGAAGGCAGTCATGGACTGCTCCTGCTTGCTGGCACCTGCCTTGCAGAAGCTGTGCACCCTGAACTGTAAGTGAAGGTGGTGTGAAGGTGTCTCCAGATCACTAACTCCAAGGGGAAGAGGTATATTGAAAATGCTCTTCAATGGGGAGGAATTAATTGCCTACATGAAGCCATCCAACTACATTGTGTTCATCCTGTGCTGATCATCTGAAGTCTCTTTTCAGTCAGCAGAGAGAAGTGGCACCAGGGGATGATTAACACTCTCCTAGCAATGGAGTCCAAGCTGACCAGCATTTGCACGTTCTAGGTGCCAGTCCTTTTCCCTTAAAAGCTCAGTGGTTAAAGCATCCATGGGACCTTTTTTGTCCAAAATGAGGAGTTGCTAGGTTTTTAGTTATTTCCAGAAACCCTTGGATACCCAAATCACTGACTAGAACTTATCCACCTTGGATGGGCTAAGGCACACCTTGACCTTCATTTCCTTGTGCCTGATGATTCCCATCAACTAGATATGGTCCTTGGGATGGGACATGGAGCTCAATATGGACTCACTATCCCTCAGGGAAAAAAAAAAAAAAGGCCCTAGGAGAGGGCAGATGGGAAAGACGTAGCACTAAAGGCAAAAAGATTGCTTAGGCTGCAACTCGTCAAGCTATGCCTCTTCTTTTTTTCCTTTTTTTTTTTTCTTTTTTTTTTTTTTTTTTTTTTTTAGGAGTATTATGACCTATAAATCCTGAAAGCTTCACAGTCAGTAATGAACTCTTGTTTTCAAGGACTTTATTGCTGTGTGTGCAACAGTTCAGTATCTGGGCTCAATTGACTGTGGCAGATAAGAGAAACGAAGATGCATAGGTGCAGATGGTCACATCAGGCATTTGCATATCCTCAGTTTTATAGCCAGGCTATCAAACAGATAACAGTGATGGGACACTGCAGACATTACCCTTTGGTCAAGAGTTTTAAGTGCTTTGGACTTGGCAGGGGTTTGTGACATTCAGCTGGAACTTCTCAGGCCAGGGAGGGTCTCACCCAACTCAGTCCTGCCTTGGTTTGCATCCAGCCTGCATAGCAAAATGGTCTGGCCCTGTGAAAGAAATGAGGAGTGGGGGACACATTTCTATCTTTAGGGAGGACCATGACTTATCTGCCTTCTTGGTTCTTTGTATCTGGACACTCATACTCTTAGACAGGAGCAAAGCAAACAGCAGGACCCTCACTGATGGAAGTCCTGTAACTGTGGGACTCAATATTGCTGTCTGAGCAGGCATCTGGCACCTTCTCAGATGTGCTATTGCCTGTCCACAATACAATTCAAGAACCAGGATGGCCTTTGTCCTTGGAATGAGTAACTTAAATACAGACAGTTGTGTTGGGTTCCACATCATCTCACCTTAGAGAACTCAATCTGAGCTGGTCAAATTCAGTCCCCTCTATAATCAGAAGACAGAAAATTTGGGGGTGTGATTCCTCCAAGCTACATTAGCCAGGAAGAGATAATTGTGCCCTCAGCCTTGTGGCATCGTTCCCCACCAACTGCGCAGGGAGCTGAGAGTGACTAACTCAGATGGAGAAACCCACCCTGGGCAAGAGATTGCTCTGCCTGCAGTTATCCCAGAATTGGGGAGTTGGGAGGGTATGGTCCAGCGTTAGTCAAGAGGGATGCACCTGACTTAACTTGGTCAAGGATACAGTCATCCTATGGCTAGTTACTGCTTTAGGAGAGCTAAAATATCTTGAAGACCCCTGTCCCAGAGGCCAGCTAATGCACCCACAACCTGGGAGGGTGAGCCTACAGTGCCGTATTGCCCCAGACGCACTTAGCAGCACGTGTCTCCAGACGTGGGCATCTTCTACAAGTGCTCTATTTCACCATAGAGCTATAAACAAAATCCACCTGTAGGTTTCCTGTTGCATTAGTGGCTTTCCGAATGCACCAGTGAAAGCATTTACCTATGGAAAAGATCTCCCCCATCATGATTCAGGCTGTTGGCTCCTCCGTATTCTGACCCTGCAATGTTCTTGCCCTGGAATGAGCTGAAGACAGCATTGAGGTGAGAACTGGAAGGAACCCTTGCTCCAATCTCTCGCCCAGCTCTGAGTTTTACAGACTTGTCTCTTGTTTCTTGTCCTAACACACGGGGTATAATTAGACAACCCTGGAGCTAACAGTGTCTGCTAGACTTGCTGAAGACGCAGAGGGAAACACTTGTCAGTCACCCACCAGGAAGGTTGCCCTCGCAAAGCAAAGCGGTGTGCCATGACCTACATCGCATGCACCCACCTACACCATGTGTGGGCTGCGTGTTCTCCTGGGGGAAGCCCAGCAGCTGCGTGTGGGTATTATTCCAATTAGTTTTCACGTTGTCAGTGTGAGTGTGATATGGAGACATGCTGGCATGTCCTGCATGACAGCATCCTGCCAACAAAAGAGAGTCCCCCTGCTACTGGGAAAATATCATCTATCTGCAAATCTGTCCACAGCTTTATAGATATTTGTGCTGTTCCATGAAAAGAGTAATTTTTATTTTAGAAATACATATCTGCCTCTAAGCATGTGTATCTATATCCCTCTCTACATACAATACTTGGCTGGCATTTTTCAAACTCAGCCTCTTAAGTAACAGAAGGGTTGTTTTTTTAATCCCTATGTGTCATTAGTTAACAGCCTGTATCCTTCCATCTTAGGGAGGAAAAAGCTCTCAGATGAAACCCCAGTCCCCTTCTCACAGGCTGAGTCAGCAGGAACTTGTTA
Organism: Fregata magnificens; assembly: GCA_013389945.1. Classification (NCBI taxonomy): domain Eukaryota; kingdom Metazoa; phylum Chordata; class Aves; order Suliformes; family Fregatidae; genus Fregata; species Fregata magnificens. Next base: position 301,510 of record WAAD01014686.1, read on the forward strand.
TTTTTGTGTTGCTGGAATGCAGGTAAAGGGGGAGAGTGGACTCACACTGCCCACGCCACCCAGGAGGAATGGTGAATGCTCCACAGAGTCCACAGCATCCTCTCTAAGTACGGTGGGTCATACCCAGAGCTGCAGAAACAACACCCTGATGAGGTTGCATCCTGAAATCTCAAACAGAGTTGTTCAGAGTTTGTGGGTTTCACGCTTAGGCTTCACCATCCAGGGGAGAGGCTGCTTGTTGTTGTCCGCGTGATCTGACAAGTTTTCTGGCTCTTAGTGTCCTAATGGACACAGCAGCCACCCCCTACCACTCACTTTCGCTTGCATTATGTTGGTGGGAAAATTAGGGGCTTTCTACATCCTGGAGAGATGTTTTTAAAAAAAAAAAAAAGGCTGGCTAAAAATAATCAGGCTGTATATTTGCAGGCAAAACTCTGCAATTAGATGTGGCCTGTTACTTAAGACTGTGAGAACAGAGTGAAATACAGCAGCAAATGCAGTTACTGCTACAGAGAGGAGCAGATGGGGGAAGACTCAGCAAACATACAGTTTGTTTTCAAAACTTTCAAAACTTTTCAACAACAGCATCTTTTTTCCTTTTTTTTTTTTCCCTTTCCCCTCTGGCTGCTGCTGGATGATCAGTCCTTACATGTTTGGAATAACTTTAAAACCTAATAAACACACAGCTTTGCAGCTAGTGTGAGTTTTGGGAGGTGGTATTTCTTCCCTCTGTCCTGTCCTGTTAGCCATCTGGAGGACCTTTATTGGGGTTATAACTGAAGTTCACCCTTTAATCTAGGGCAAAATACTTTGGTAAAAGAAATATAGGGTTTGGTCCTGAAATAATTTGCAAATTGAGACTGAGGGCCAAACTTTTTTTCCCCCCAATTTCATATATATTAAATAACAAAGAAACCCTTTGCTTCATAACCTTATATTTAGACTCCTCTTCCTGGATGTGGGAACCCTCAGTTCAAGCATTTTCCTTTTTTTTAGGGAAGGGGTGAGGCTCTGAATTCCCATGAGACACAAAAACACCCTTTGCCACCAGCTGTAGGGCATTTCAATGGGGACAGCTGTCAGTCAGAGCCAGGTATTAAAGTAGGCATAAAATAAGCCAGGGAACAATGGTGAAGGACAAAAATTATTCACAGATTTAGTTATGCCTATTTGTGTAACAGTTCTCAGTGATACTGGTCTGTAGCTAAAACCCTGTTATCTCCCCCTCACACAGCTCTTGGATTGAGCACTGATCCTGAAATAATTTCTCTATAGGAAAAAGCTGACGATGTGTCAGGAGGTCTGACCACCCTCCTACAAACCTCAGGTGGGTCAGATTTTCAGCATCCCCAAGAGGATTCAGTATCACAGGCTTCCCAGAGCCACAGAGAGACTGATGGGGGCTTCTCCCCCATGTTTCGCCCCCCTAAATCTGCTCTACCCTGCTGGGATAAAATACCCTTTGAATGTCAGATGAGCAGAAGCTGGCAGGTGGCTTTACCTCACTCTTTAAGGACATTTCTGACTCCTTGGGGTCTCCTGACTCACAGGCAGTGCCTGGGGGACTGCGCTACCCACCTCCTTGGCGGGGGAAGGCAGGTGGGCAAGGCAGAACCCCGGCCCCGTGGGGAGAGAGTTGCTTTTTGCCGTGACTCATCTGTGTGCTGCCTTCAGAGGGAGAGGCAGCAGCTTCGGTGAGTGGGAGTCGCTCTGCTATTTTCTGTTTACAGGTTTTTCTCACTGACTTTTCCCACCTGGGGGACGACAGTTTTGAAAGCCAGAGTGCAGTCATTTTGTGGCTAGAAAATTATTTTTTCCTTTCCTGATGAAGACTGAAAGTTTAGTGTCTACAGGAGAAACTGGAAAATGGAGAAGGCAAGAAGGGGAAAGAAAAACTTATTTTAGGCAGGGATGGGCTAGGCACAGGATACTCTTATTTTACACCCTAGCGTCCAGCCTGTCCAGAGGGTTTTTTGGCACTGAAGGGTAGTAACATGTCAACTTGAGAAATATGGGGGGAAGGGGAAGAACAAGGCTTCTTTGCCTCTAGATCTTGGATGGATGTTTGATCCCGGACACCAGAGCCAATGTCAGTCCTGCCACATAGGACCCAGATGAGCTACCATGAGTCCCTTTGGGTCAATACTTCTCCCCCTCAAACCTGTCAATCTTCCCATCAAACTTGGTTGTCACTCAGGTTCATTTCATGCTGGATGCATTAGCCATGGTGAATCAATTACATGGCTTGGGGCTGGGTTATTAGTGCCATTATCTTGTTTACTGCTTGTGGACCTCCCTAGCTTTAAAGCAATGCCCTTCTAACAACCTAGTAAAAGAGAAGGTCAATTATTCCCGTGTTTCAGATGTCAAAATGACGATGGGGAGATAGATTCACTAAGGGTCTTCGCTCTCCCAGGCTTATGTCATCTGCAGGGCTTGATCCTGTCCACGTTCTCTGGCAATACCCTCCAGCCTGGACCTCTCATTGTACACAAGAGAAAGGCGCTGACACACAGCAGCCCAAGGCCACTATCAATCACAACTCTCAAGGCTAAAAACCTTGCCCAAAAATCTAACTCACTTGTCAGAAACCACCTGGTGGAATCACCTAGGCAAGGGTAGGTAGGTGTCCTGCACTGGACTGGGATCCTTCCTGTTGAAGCCGTGGACTAAATGGTGATGTGGATTTGAATTGCCAGGAAACCCTTGTATTAGTCCATAGCTGTCCATGAAGGAAGAGTCCCACCATGGGAGCTGCACTTGGAAAGCTCATGAAATAGCTTTGGCCCTAAACCTGTTGTTTGGTCATCTCTGGCATCAAGACAAAGCTCTACACAGAGAGCTGGGGTTTAAAACTTGACATGGTGAATGAGCGTTTAATAGCGGTGAACTGGCTTCGGTTGGCCAAGCTGAAGTTCTCCAGGATACCTACAGCCTGGTGAGCAGAGCATGAGTCTTGGTTCTGAAAGTTCTGGTCTTCTCAGACAGGCTGGGGACTTGAACCTCCATCTCCTCTCTAACTGCCAAGTGCAATAGCCAATTTACTTCACATATGTCTTAAGCAGCAAAGTTTTGTGAGACTAGGCTGGCTTAGCCACCTTCTTCCAGGAGAGATTTCCAGGCCTTTATCCTAAGTGAAGACCTCCCAAGAGCCTGGTGTTAGCTACCTGACTTCCAAACAGATTTGAAGCTCATGTTTCCCCCTTCCCAACATATCCTATGAAATACCTCTAGCTGGCATGCACAGTCTCAATTGTTGGCAAGAAATGTCTATCTGTCCAAGAAAGGTTATTGTGCACTTGCAGGAGCTGCAAAATTAGCAGCTGAGGCTTAGCCATGTACAACAGTGGAATTTTGGAGGAGGAACCATGAAAGGATGCAACATACACCTCATCTGTGAAAGGGGTGGGTACCTGGAGAAGTCCCCCAAGGTTAGAAAAAGCACTCTCCAATGCTGAGAGATGGTAGTACATGTGTCTAGCCTTCAGGGCTGGGTCAGAGTTGTGATACCCATGAGGATGCAGAACCTCCCACCCTCCAGATGACACATTTCATTGACCCATGCCATAGTCCCTTTCATTTTACACATCCAGTTTTTATTCCTTATCATAGAGATTACCTGTTTTGTATGGACAAAAAATGAAGCTGAATCATGCACCCAGACTTAGGAAGGGATAAAGCTTTGAATCCCACTGTTGAAACAGCCAGACACTAAGGAGAGGAGGGATTCTTGTAAAAGATGAAGCACATGAGTGAACTGATGGCCTTCAACTGGAGGAGGTCGCTGTGGAGAGAGCTAAAGATGCTCCAGCCCTCTTCCCCATCCCCACATGCTTGGTCTGGTCCTTGCTCTTTGCAAGACCCTGGTATAAACTCAGGTAAACTTTGTGGTGGCTCTGCGTTTCCTTCTGGGCTGAGGGAAGCTGAGTATAGCCATAGGGTGTCACTTCTTGTTGGTGTCCATTGCCTACATTCCCAGATCCACCCTCACTCTACAGGCAGCATGTAGCTTTTGTCAGTGCTTTGGATGAGGGCCCTCTCCATGTACCCTCTGAAACAACTCCTGCACAAGGGCTGCTCATGAAGCTGGAGTTGTTTTACCAAGCAGTAGCATAACCAAACAATATAGACCTTGTTCTTTCCAGTTTTGGGGACTGTGTTTAAAAGTTCAGATGTTAAACAATAGCATTTAGATTTGGGAATTGTTCTTTTTTTTTCTTTTTTCAGTCCCAAACCCTTTACATTTAAGCACAGATATACCCTCCAATCATTTCCAGCTGCCTTTCTATTTAGAACAATTGAAGACAGAGAGAATTATGTGCGACTAGGTGCGTACTGTGGAACATAACTCTTTTATTTATTTAAGAGGCAGCGATGAGCCATGTATGTTATACAATTATATGGAAGATAGCAAGATTGCTGTGTTTTGGAATAGAAAAGTGTCAGCATTTGGAGAGAAGGGTGATTATTGGAGGTAATTTATGTAGTTTAGAGTGATTTAAGTCTAGTTAAACAATTGCATGGTACAATATATGACATAGTAGGCCAAGAGAATTGAAAAGTTTTCCAGTCTGTTTTCTATGCCAGCTTCCTAGCTGGTGCTCCACCAGAGAAACGTGTGGGGGTCTGTCATTTGGGGAGAGGCTGCTCCTGGTCTGGGTTTTCCTGATGTCTGTTCTCTCTTGCTTTGTTGTGTGGTCAGTCACTCACTCCACGGTGTTTCCTCCAGGGGTCTGAGTGGGCTTTGCACCATTATATGAACCATTAGACGAGCTGGTCTTACTGACCATCCCAGCTCAGCTGCTTCAAGTGTCTGGCCAGCAGTTCTTTTATTTTTATTCTTTCATTGCCCAAAGCTTTTCCTGTGAGTGGAAGGAAACTTCCTAATTTGGCCTAACACTGCACTTAAGTTAGAGGTAAAGGGAGCCAGGAATGGGTGTTTAGGAAGAGACAGTGATTTTTCAGGACTTCAGTGCCTACCAGCATTAAGGTTACCTATCTGAGGTGCTTTAGAGGATGGGGAATAGCTAAAGGGCCACTTATCACTCACACTGAGGGCTGACAGTGTTTCTCAGATCTGAGCACTTTCCAGCCTCAAATGTTTGAGAGCTCTCACCTGCTAGAGCAGAGAGTCCTCTGATGAGGGAACTGAGGCACAGGGGAACCAATAGATTTTGTTTTTTCTTTTACTAGTTTTACTGAGCTACTGCTCATCACCTCTGCGAAAAACACAGCAAATACCAAACTAGCTCCATAAAACATATTTGCTTAGTTTAACCAGCTGGAACATCACAGATTTCTATTAAAGGGGCTGGAGTTCCCCTCCCGAAAGCCTGCATCCAGAAAAGGTGAGAGAGTTGTTAAACTGAAGCTTTGACTTTGAAACAGCCCCTTCTCTACATGCAGATTCACTTCAGGAAGGGTAGGGTTAAGCAATACAGCTCTGAGATGGTAAACAGGCACCTGTTTGCCTTGCATGATCGCTGGATGGGAGCAGAGCAGAAAGGGTGAAATAAGGGGAAGGCTGTGAGCCAAAGGACCTCAAAACATGCAAGTCCAAGCAAGCCACAGTCAGCAGGATCTCCCCAGGGGTGGGGAGTAGGCTGAGCAGCTTCAGGTTGAAGGAGAGGGATGCAGAGAAATAAGACTCTGCAATCGCCCTGCTGTGAGTGACTAATGTTGTGATTGCAGCAGAAGCAGGTGACACCTACTAGTATCATCCACCCTGAAATGGCAGTGAGGGTGCAGGGGAACAGCACCTGGGCACTAATGCAAAGGCAATATTAGCTTACGAATGGTGTCCCCTGACGCAGACTCCTCCTTTCCTCTAGCAGAGGTGCTTGGAGGAACTTAACTTCAGACACGGTTGCTATTTGTTGTGGTGGCAGTTTTCAGAGAGACAGGGTTAAACAGCCAACTTTTTTGGCAGATACAAGAGCATGTGTTGCCCCTGCTTCAAACTCCAGATAATGATCCCAACATCTGATAAAAAACCCCAGCTCTCCAGGCTGCACTTGTCTTGGCTTGTGGAGTCCCATCCACAGCACCATACATCCACCCTCTCCTCCCAAGCTAGCTGGTGCAGTAAGGTCTGTGGACAGGGTGTAGAGAGAAGGTGCTCCAGTTCACCCTCCCCAGCACCACACAGCTCCCAGGCTGGAGGAAAGATCCAGAGGAAAGTACTCATCAAATTAAATCCTGACTGCAGGCTACCCGTGTGACAGCTAAGAGCCTTGAACTTGTCCTCTCTAGTCCTTCCTGGATCCTCACTCCCATGCCTGAGGTCAATATGCCTCAGGTGATTTGTTTTTAGGGGTTTGAATACTCCTGGATTCACTACACAGTGAAGTATTAAAAAAAAAAAAGAGCCCAGCAAGCTAAAGTGAGAGCTGGACCTACCTTCCCATGACTCTCACACACCTTATGACATGGCACGCTGGGGCTCAGCCTTTTACTGCCCAACTCCTCGGGGTGCTTCTCCAAATCCCTGAGCATCATGCCTTGGACCCACAGATTTCCCAGCCACAACAGTCCTACAGATGAAGCCCGTTCTGGTTGCTGAACTTCTTGGGTTCAACACAAAGGGTATGAAAAGAAAAGTCACCAGAAATTGCCTGAGCTCTCAGGATAATTACCTGTGCCTGGCTACCTCTGCCAGGCAGCGCTCAAGGCTTCAAGCAGCACCAGCTGCAGCTGCAGAGTCATCATTACCAGCAGAGCTTAGCTCCTTGTCAGAATTAATGACTCGAGCCTGCTTAATTGCAGGTTTCTCCCCTTTGCCCTAAATGTTAATCCCTTCTTCAGCCATGAAATTGCGCAGGGGTTTTTGTGAGCTGCCATCTTGCCTGTAACGGTGGCATTTCAACTCAGTGAGGTACTGAAAGTGGGACTAGATCCCCCCATACCTTCACTTACACCCTCTCCCCAAGAACAACAGAACCAATGCTTCAACATCATATAACATAATTTTCTTTGGTGTTTTTGGATACCTGTAAGAATTGCCAGCCCTTGCGAACATTTTCATCCCAGGAAGAAATGGGAAAGAATCTTAGAAATACCTTTTCAACCTCAGAGAAACTGAAATAAAGAAAGCCTGACTGAGACAGCTTAAAACATATGATTCATCGATGGCAGAGCTGACATGAGATCTGAGAAAGACCAAGACCATGTTCTAACCCCTGTAACACACTCCTGCAAACTGATGGCAACAGGGGTGCTGTCGTGAGCTAAATTGTCATGAGGAAATAGTCGTAGGTGCTGGGAAGACAACACAATCAGGGAATAAAATAATCCCTTGAGACCGGGACAGGCTTTGCTGCTCATTCTTGCCCACTCTTGTCATTATTTATGATGTAAAACAGCTGCAGGGGGTTGCCATGTGGAACTTCTGTCAGGCTCTGCTTTTGAGACATTATCGCTTCTTTTGCAGAGCCACAATCTGATTCCAGACACTGCTGAGCTGCAACAGTGCATGGAGGTTGCAATGCAGAGAGCCTGTCTCACCTCTCATTTGCAAAATACGTAACTAAGGAGAAAACCCACAGAGTCCTGGTCCCTCCCTGGCAGACCCTCGTTCCCTCTTGTTTTGTGTTTGGCTCTTCATAATCCAAAAATCTGGGGTAATTTCCTCTCCAGACGGACTCTGAGCATCAAGAAAGTAAAAAATGCTTCAGTAGCTTCAGGAATTGCTAAGAGTGGATTTAAGCAGGAAGCAGAACGAATTTTCCCCGGGCAGTCTCATGTGTGCAGCTCAGATGCTGGGGAAAAGGGAATAGACTGACGGAGGGATGATCGTAAAGCAGCAGAAAAGAGAGACTTACATCAGAGCTACTGATTTCCATTTCTACGTCACCTAGCAACACTCCAATTAAGGACTTAACTTCCGAGAAATTGACTCCCTGGGAATTTTCCCATTAGGTGGCACCACTGGCCTTGAGAAGGCTTTCCTCTGCTCTGGCTCCTTCATGCCAGATAGACCTAAATCCCAATGCATAGCACCCCCTGTCCCAAAAGCTCAGGAAGAGTCGAAATGTGAATGGGATTTGTGCAGACCCAGAAGGGACGTGGGCTGTCAGTTCTAATTAAATTTGAAGAAAAACTTTTGATAGGACCCAGCCTATCTTTTAACGGGCATAACACAGATTCTGGAAAACCCCATGCAGTGACTCCATAACCTGACTTCTCTGGGCAAAAGAATGTTACAGCTTCATTAAAACTGTAGAAAAGCTGCTGAGCTGGTCCCTGGTCCCTGAGTCACGCAGTATGCTCTAGGACAACTCACGCAGACTACGGTTTTCGAGCAGCTGGTGGACAGCAAAACAAAACGCCCATGTGGTGACACCACCATGCTCCCAGTAACCCTCATACCACACAGTGTAGCAAACAGTGCATGCACAAGGGTAATTTCTAGGGAAAGCCAATGCTTCAGCTGAACTCAGTAGTGGAAATACCTTTTCTCGTTGTCACTGGGTAATGTCATTTCTGGCGTGACTGCAGAGAGCTGAGTTGTAACTCACAATAATGCTGTTCTTGATGCATATATGAATTGCTGCTAGAAAGGAGATGCTCAGGGTGCCAGACTCACATGCTGATAACATCCGAGGTGTCATACAGAGCCCTCCAGAGTTGACGTTCAGAGGTTTTGGTTTGGTTTGGTTGGGTTTTGAAGGGAGATTCAATTTGGGAACTCAGCACCAGTGTTCCTGATTTCTGTGGGCTCTGTCGAGTGATTAGGTCAGGTTTAGAGATTTGCCTTGATCACCTTTGAGAAGTCAGGTGAGATGAATCCCATGCCAGGAACCTTTTCCAAACTGCTCGGGTTTGCAGAAAAAAGTCCTGCCAGGCTCAGCAGGTCTTCTCTTGTGGTCTTTGTTACCTATCATACTGATGTCCCCATCTGGCCTTCTAGGAATCTGGTAATCATCATCAGTGCTGGTAATGCTAAATAGCTCACAGCTCATAAGGGAAGAGCAAAACAGTGCTCTTTCAACAGAATCAGAGGCACCGATGTTTCAAAATAGACAGAGTCTTTAAAGAAAAAATGAACCTGGAGCAGGTCCACACTCCAGACATTAGTAACGCTTCAAAGCAAAGCTTTATATACAAGTAAACACTTATGATGAACGCTACAATAATCATCTAATAAATCACCTGGATAGGTAATCCTTTTTCTCACTTTCTTCAGCATCCAAATGAGGAAAAATATACCAGAAAGAGTTTTCTGTTCCTACGGGTTGATCCAAGCTGTATTTGTAGGATCCTTAGTCACTGAGCTCAAGAAATTGCTCCTATAAGCATCTTCTGTAGATAAATATAACCAGACCTGCTCTGAACATGCAGCCTTGGTTTGTGGATGATTTTGCAGGGGGCAGATTGAAGATTTCCTCCTCACCCTCTTTCATGAACAATTGGAAAGGCTTACTGGGGCCAATCGCCAACTACCTTCTTCTTATGGATCCTGAGGTCCAGGTGGAGGTGAGAGAGATAGTCAATAGGATAGATAACAAGGATTGCTCATTTCCACTTCAGGGCTGAGACCTAATCACTCTTCTGTGGCTCCAAATCCCGGAGCAATATTCCAGGTTCCTCTCATATCAGCTTCTCTACCAGACACAAAATGCAACAGAGGAATTGGGTTTTGGGTTGGGTTGTCTGATGGCCATGGTCTTTAGCAAAACCCTGGATTTGTTACATGCACCTGTTCTCAGCACCACAGAGCTTTCAAGGGCTGGATCTGGCATGTTTCTAGGTCACATATAGAGGAAAATTTATAAGCGGAAATGGTCAAGAAGTAGAAACTCTGTAGCAGTGCTCAGCTGTCCAAAAGGTCCCCACCTCATAAGCACAGAGATGCTGAGACCCTCAGCCATGCATGTGTGATCAACTCCTCAGTGGTCATGGGTAGGATCACCATTGGGATCCAAGGGTGGAAGTGGTTTTGCAGAAAGGAAACCCACTTAGGGTACAATCCTGATGGCTGGATATTGCAAGAGGTTCCATAGCCTAGTCTGGGAGCCCTAGATATCTACCGTTATCTAATAAACCTCTGTGAGGCAATATCTGCTGCTGTCGAGCTGAACATTCAAACTCAGGTTAAATGTATTTTTGACACCTTTACCAGTTATTTAGCAGTCATGGAAAACTTACTGTGCATTTCACATATGTATTTTGGGGAGATGTGAATTTGGAGCTGGTGAAAGATGGTAGATTGTCTGCACTGGGAGTGAAAGTCCTCTATTTGCAAAATAATTTGGTGGGCTGGGCAAACATCTCCCATATCACTGCATGAATATGCCTGGCTGCCGTTCCCTAGCTGAAGAGAGACAGATTAATGTGAAAGGAGTAGCCAAGCTCCACGAATAACTCCAGATCCTTCACTGGGCTCTGTGAAATTATATGAGAAATGTCTGCTCTATGCTAACGCTCTTGGTTGGTCCTTGGATCAAGGCTGCTGTTTAAGTCCAGATTTTAGCTGTGTTTTATGGTATGGACCTTGGTCTTTAGGTACAGCAAGGAGGCCCACTTCCTTATTTCTTACCTACACCCCCAAACCTCTCCCTACAGAGAAGGGGCTGAGATGTTACAGTCCTTGTTTTGGTATTTTGGATACGTCAGACAAGTTTGGAAATGCAATCACCACGTTCTCTCTGATGCTATTGTTTGGTTTATTGACAGGGGTGCAAACACCTCTGTATTCTACCCAGTTCTGATCTCTACTCTGCAATTAGCAGCATGTCCTGTGGACCAAGGAACGGCTGTGGCACCCCAGGCAAATCTAACCCTGTGGAAGAAAATAGCATTAGCCAACACAACTGGCATCTAAGTCTGACACCCTAAACAGCACTAAAAAGAAAGAGGGTTTGAGGAATGAGACAAGATGGCCTCTTCAACACGGAAGCACAGAGAGAGCAGTCTATGTTTGATTGTCTCTTTTACTCTTTTTCCATTCACAGTCATCTCTTGAGCCTTCCCCACAATCAATCTGTCTTCCTCTTCATCCTCCATCACCCTTGTGACTTCACATTCAGCTTCCTCATCTGTAGCTTTGCATCTATAGAGACCTAGTTCCACCTCCTTATTTTCGTTGCAAGGACTTGTGAGTGACAGATCCCTTCTCTAATCTCAAGGTAACTGTACTGCTCTCTCAGCCCTTCAGGAGCACTTGTTTTATTTCCCTGCTCCGGTCTCTACATCCTCCAGAGTCATGCTATTATTAAAGTCATGCACATTTACGGAAGTGATATATACTGGCAAGGAGCCTGTGCTGGTGCTGGTGATTGGACCATCGCTTTTGAGCCCCGTCTGTCTGTATCCTGTTCCCTGAAACAACTTCTTAGACTCACAAGCTAATGTCAACTAAATTTGTCTGAAAAGGCTGAAAGTTAATTATGTTCCAACAGGTTTTGTGAAAATGAGTGCCCCAGCAGGGCTGAAGTAGCTCAGCTGGGAGAGCGTTAGACTGAAGATCTAAAGGTCCCTGGTTCAAGCCCGGGCTTCAGCAGTGTTTTCCTGCAGTTTTTTGTGCCCAGTGCTGGGCTCTCCAGTACAAGAGAGATCGGGAGCTACTGAATAAAGTCCAGCAAAGGGCCATGAAGATGATGAAGGGACTGGAACATCTTTCATACAAGGAGAGGCTAAGAGACCTGGGACTGGTTGCCCTGAGAGGTTGTGGAGTATCCATCCTTAGAAATATTCAACAGCCACCTGGACGTGATCCTGGGCAACTGGCTCCAGGTGACGCTTCTAGAGCAGGAGGTTGGACCAGATGACCTCCAGAGGTCCCTTCCAATCATTCTGTGTGTAGAGGAGAAAGACAGAAGTTTATGTCTACAGCAGGGAAAAGCAAGGCTAATGTCATCCTCATGTATTTCCATCAGCAGTGGCCACCTGGCCAATCAGCACAACCATACAGGCTGACCAACCAGCCAACAAACAGCTGTGATTAAGATTACGGTATCAGAAGACCCAGACCAACATATAAACAAAAGCAGGTTTATACATTCCTATCCTTACAGAACCATTTATTGAGTTCAACTTTTTCTCTTTTTCTTTTTTTTCAGACAAGCTAATAGCTCTGTGGACAGGAACTGCTTCAAAATTATCTCATCACCCTCTCTGAAATCCTAGTGTCTGTCATCTGTTGCAGGATCTGCAATGCTACGTCACGCACAGAGCCCCCAAATAAACTTCCGTTCTCATTTAAGACACCATCTGTGTCCCATTTCTGCAGCGCTTGGCAGAGATCGCTTCTCTCCTATGGCATGTTTGTTCCCCTTGCTGAGCTGCAGCCTTCTTTGGAGGTGGGAAAGTCAGCGGGTGGAACGGATGCCAGCTCTGTGCAAATGGAGATCGCTTTGCTGTGGCAGTGTCCTTCGGTTAACAGGGTGCTCTTGGTGTTCAGCATTGGTCAGGTGGTCCTGGAGCAGAGTCGAAGGCACCCCTCAGAAGAGCTAGAGTCAATGCTAGGACATATTTGGTTACAAGAAAGTGAAGAGGCTTTGCTGGGATGTTGGCTGTTAATGAGGGCAAGAGCAGTGAGGTGAGGAAAAGCGAAGCTGGGGACATCATGGACAGGTCCAAATGCACTGGAACAGCCAACTGCTCCGGGTCCTTTTACCAGGTAATCCATGGAGTTCATAGTCTTGTCTTCCTATTATGCGATTAAATTAAGCTTTACTGCATAATTCAGACAGCTGCAACCCACAACAAAGCATAAATAGCCTTAGCTTAGGCTCTCCATCAAACCAGCTGAATGTTCTGTGCAAATTGCATCGCGATGCCTCAGTTTCCCTATCTGTAGCAGTGACACCTGCCTTCCCTTACCTTCCCCAAGTGTGGTGAGAGTTAACTTACAGGTGAAAGTACTCTGTGTTCTCAGCTTATTTCTGTGTGTTATCCCAGCCCATGTCCCCACGGATGATGCTGTATTACTCACACACCTCTCAAGTCGTCTTTTTCTCTAATTCCTCTTATTTACAAGAACTACGAACAGTCATGCTATCCAGGAAAACACAGCCTTTATAATGCTGGCATCAGCGTCACTGAGCTGTGCTCAGGGGACTGTTCGTTAGGAACTCCGATGACTTTCAGGTGAATTTACCACAAACTTGATCAGAAATAGGGAGGGGGGAGCAATAAGAAAGAAGAGGACAGCTCATCTCAGAAGAACAGTGAAAGATGAGGTAAATAATGAGGAAACAGTGTAGGAAAGAGGATGACAGACTGGAGATGATGTAAGAGACTACAGAAGCCTGGGTCACTGTTGATACAGAGCATTTTAAGCAGCCAAGAAGGACTTTGGGATTCATCTGGAAAGGGAGAGTCTAATACATAAATGGGGATGAGAAAAACTTGGAACATTTTGCCTATCATGGCAAAGGCTAGGAGAGATAGAGTTGTCTGTGTGTATTCAAGGATGAAGAATATGTGGCTGAGATAGAAAGTAGCATCATAAGGAATGGGTTTAAACTGATTAAGGATGTGTGCTAGCTGTAAATTCAAAGGTTTCTACCACTCAGTATGCAGCAGCTCTCAGCGAGTGCTTTCCTGTCCTTCAGGGAGGACAACAGTTGCCAGAAAAGTCTTGTAGTGGGTCTTCTAGGAAAGGGGTTTTAGCACTTGCAGCTGGGAACCACCTTCCCATCCCTAATTTTCATTTTGCTGCACAACTGTCTCTGTTGCCAGTGATTGATCACACTGAGTATACTCAGGTTTCATTACACATAACAAAGTGGATGAAGAAGGCATGATGAATCAAAACCTCCTCTTCTCCATTCTCCTTCCCTGAGTTATTTTTTAATTTTTTTTTTTTTTAAAGAAAAGCTGAAATCTTGTATAAGCCACAAAACACAGAGAAACTCCTAGGGTTTAGTCTACTTCTGGAGTTGTTGTATTCCTCTTTGCTTTTGAGATTGTAGCCCAAAACTCTCCTTGGACACTGCTTGCTTACCTTTAAGCATCCAGTGGTACCAGCTTTCATAAACTAGTTAATGTCATGTGAAGACTGGCATGTCATCAACCCTCCTTGACAAAGATGAAGGATCTGAAGAACAACAGCAGGCATAGGCTATATGGGAAGGTAGGAACAACATGGGATGTTATTGTCTATACATTTTTGGTCTTACTTAGGAGAGACTATCATGCCTGACTCTCGCTGGCATCAACCCATGACCAAAGCAAACAATGACATGGGATGAAAGTGTGGGTTACATCAAGGGATCTCCATCCCTACAGAACAGGTATAATTCTGGCTAAGACCAGCTGTCAGGAGGGAGTCAGATCCCATGAGCAAGTGGAACAGGGAAGGAGATAGCTCTGACCTTGCCCTCTGCCTCCAGCTAGTTATTTCTAGGGGGGGCAAAGTGGGAAACAACACTTGGTCATGTTATTCACTAGGGAACAAGCTCTTTTTGCAGTTTTGTTCTCCAGCCATTCCAGCTCTCCAATTGATAATGAAAAATTGAAAGAGACAACTATGACTCCAGAGGAGTGGAGTGGATGGACACAGGTCCTTCAAACCCTGGGTCAATCAGCAGAGGGTGGTTTGAGAAAACCTCTGATATAGGGAGCTACAGAACAACCTTTCCTCTGGTTATCCCAGCTGCCAAAACTAGAGGTGCTGAGACGTCTTCAGCTGCCAGTTGCCTTGGTGCTACCATGTTTAATAACCCTGATGCACCTGTCCACAAAGATTTTGTCTAAAACGGTTAAAATTCTTTCTTGATAATTTTGATAATGGTTGATTGATGGGGTCTGTTACTAGTTGTGGATACTTCTGGTGCCCTTGCTCATTTTGGCAAGAGAAGTGGCCATCACATGGAAGCAGAGACAAGATAGAGGTGACCCCAAACTAATCTCCAGCAAGTTGAATTGATTTAAAACTCTCTTTCTTCCCTTCCTGTATTCACATAAAGAACCACATTCACTTGAATCCCAGTTATATGCATGGTCACTGGACAGGATGTGTGTGCGTGCAGCTGGTCCGCTCTCAGACTAGCCTCTGGAAAGTTTCATTAAAAGCAAGCAGTTTCATGAAAAGACATGGCAGAGAGGGAAAAAGATCAGTAATCTAATTTTTCAGCTTTTCTTCAACTCTACATTGGACTGTCCTCGATCCCTTCCCAACTGTTCTTCTCCTGTTCCCCACAACAATAAAATGGACTGGCAAAGGTGGCTGCCACGGAGCGGGGTGGACACGGGAGGGAAGTCATGGTCCCTGGGAGTGCCAGCAAAAACCCTCCAGCAGGGAATAGGAATAACTAGTAACACATTTCCAGAGCACTGACTTGCTCGCTGTCTGTGCTGCCCGCCCCCTCAGCTCGGCTGGCCCGCCAGCTCCAGGCTGAGTACACCCACCTGCAAGAGGGAGCCAGCCTGCACAGCAGCAAGGGAAAAGTTCACCTGGAGGGGAAAGTAAGCTCTCCCCGGAGGAGGTGAGAGGAGGACGGGGGATCCTGTGAAATACCATGGCTGCATTTTGAGAGGGACTTTCTAGACTGAACCTGATCTGGGAGTATGTAAGGTGGGAAAAGGGGGAGGCAAGGGGGGCTCGAAGAGGTGTGTTAGCATCCTTACCAATGTTGTATAGTGGGGAACGGATCATCCAGAAAGTTTAGCTCATTTAGATTAAATAATCTATTGCATATTCCTCAGGAAATCTCTCTTCCACATTTGCAAACACTGCTTGACTTGGCTACAGTGTGTAAGACCATCTTTTAGCTATTTATCTAGACAGCCGCCAGCTCTGGAATGGGACAAATCCCCCAGCAGTGCTGGGGGATTAATGCTGCAGATGGCTATAGACATATTTGCAGGTGTTGAGATGTTTGCAGAGTTTTGCCTCCTTCTCCTGTCATCTCCTGTCTCATTTTTTTGCCTTGTTTATGTTCGACCTCCTCCAAGAGGACATGTTTGACTCACCTGGGGAAGTCATGGCTCACTTCCCAGCGCTTGTAGCTGAGGCTCTCATAGGTCATGCCAGGGATGCTGGCACCTGTTTCCTCCATGTGTCTATTGAATTCCTTATCAGCACATGCACAAGCTGCTAAATCATGTTTCTATAGGTATGGTGTCTTGATGTCAGGTCCTGCTCCCCTGGAAAAAAAATCTTTGAGAAGGTCCTAGCATGCAGCTCCAGGTTCCTGCTGTACTGTGTCACTGTGTTTCCCCTGTCGCACACCAACGCAGGAACCTTTACAGGGCTGGCAGGAAAAAAGATTTTCTATATTGCCACTTCTCAGCCAACCACAACTGAGAAGACTTGAGGAAAGAAAAGCTCCCTCATCTTCTTGGGTGACCACATGCCATCCATGAATTTGGTAAGGACTTGGTCCTAGCTAGAAGCAAATGCTCTCTGTCCTGCTGCAGACTCAATGGCTGGTGCTGGCCAGGATGAAGAGAGCTGAAAGCCTGGTTTGAGAAGCTCATCTCCTGGAGTGATTTCTGTTCCAGAGAATCATAGAATCATTAAGGTTGGAAAAGACCTCTAAGATCATCAAGTCCAACCATCAACTAACACCACCATGACTCCTAAACTAGGCCCTGGAGTGCCACGTCTACACCTTTTTTGAACGCCTCCAGGGTTGACGACTCCACCTCCTCTCTGGGCAGCCTGTTCCAATGCTTAACCACCCTTTCGGTAAAGAAATTCTTCCTGATGTCCAATCTAAACCTCCCCCGATGCAACTTGAGGCCATTTCCTCTTGCCCTATCGCTAGTTTCTTGGGACAAGAGTCCAACACCCACTTCACCACAACCTCCTTTCAGGTAGTTGTAGAGAGCGATAAGGTCTCCCCTCAGCCTCCTTTCCTCCAGACTAAACAACCCCAGTTCCTTCAGCCGCTCCTCAGAAGACTT
>WAAD01014686.1:318390-365564 GCA_013389945.1 Fregata magnificens
CAGCCACTCTTCCCCAAGCCTGTAGCGTTGCACGGGGTTGTTGTGACCCAAGTGCAGGACCTGGCACTTGGCCTTGTTAAACCTCATACAACTGGCCTCAGCCCATCGATCCAGCCTATCCAGATCCCTCTGCAGGGCCTTCCTTCCCTCGAGCAGATCGACACTCCCGCCCAGCTTGGTGTCATCTGCAAACTTGCTGAGGGCGCACTCGATCCCCTCATCCAGATCACTGATGAAGACATTGAACAAAACCGGCCCCAGAACCGAGCCCTGGGGAACACCGCTCGTGACCGGCCGCCAACTGGATTTCACTCCATTCACCACCACTCTCTGGGCTCGGCCATCCAGCCAGTTTTTTACCCAGCGAAGAGTATGCCCATCCAAGCCGTGAGCTGCCAACTTCTCCAGGAGAATGCCGTGGGAGACCGTGTCAAAGGCCTTAAACTATCAGAGCTCAGAACTATCAGAGGCTCAGGATTTATTTTTCCTAGATGCCCAGACCCTTCCCTAAGCTAGCGTAGGTGCAGTTACGCAAACTTTACAAGCCGAGTGCTCAGACGCTTCTGCTGAGCTATGAGCTGCGTGCCTATGAATTGCAGTCTGTAAGAAATACAAAGTAATTTGTATTGCCTGAGCACATGGTAGGGCTAAGGTTGTGTGCAGGTACCTCGCATTTGCTCCAGAAATATCAAGCACCTGAGAGGTGCTAATGTATTGAGTGGGGAAAGCCGACTGCCTTTCCAAACCCTGAGCTAACGGGTCTTTCCCCAGGGAAGCACTGAAATTGCAGAGCAGCTGATTTTTACCTCTGCTGACTATACTGAGAGGCTGGGGAAAAAAAGGAGCTCTTAACTTAGGAACTTCAGTTAAATGTTTAAAGCTAGAGGTGACGATCTGAGACCGTAAGGCCTAAAAATCCTTGGGCTGAAAAAACCCCACATCTTCAGTGGCTTTGCAAGCCTTCTAGTCCTGGTTTTATTTACATACGCTTTTTTTTTTTTCTTATTGGCTCCAACACTAGGGAGCTTGTATGGCAAATCTGTAGCCAAGGTGAAGTCTGAACTCTGCTTTTGCAAGCTTTCAGGCTGGCACTGTAGCTGCAAAACTAGCTTCCCTCAAGCAACAGGCAATCCAGCACATCTGTGGCCACCCATCAGGATCTTTAATAGGGTGGCTTTAAAATCAGCAGGCAACTGTACTGCCTCTCACTCAGTCCGAGTAAAGAAAAGCTGATGCTGTTTTCTATGCTAATTTTATGGTTTTCAAAAGCCCATTTCATTTCTCTTCCTCTCTCCCTCTCTCTCGTTCCTCCTGCGGAGGTGCCAAAGCCTCCACTCTCAATTTGTGAGAACTTCTGCTTGAAAACTAGAGCAGAGAGTCACCCACGTAACCAGGCTGGCATGAAAATATCGGAGGCAGAGACTCTGACTCAAAATGACTCGAGGAGTTTCCCCGTGTCAGGGAGCCTGGAACTGACTCTACCAAAATCCCTGGGGGATGAGACCTGTCCAGCATCTTCTGACCATGGCCAGTGAAATTGCTCATTAGGAAGATGTTTTTGAATTTGTTTCTACTGTCTGATCATTTTTAATTTTATTTGTGTTCTCCTTGCCTGGGACTTGCAGTGTTCCCAGTTCTGCTTTTTTTTTCCATGAAAAAACTCAGCAGGGCAGACTTTCTTCTAGACATTTCCAGTTGCTTGTAATGAAGGATTATAGGACATAGTTGAATTTCCACAGACTGAAGCAAAAGAGAAGTTTCCAACCCATAAGGCACAAGTCAAGTAGCTTAAAAAGATGATCTAAGTGTAGTTTAAAGCCTATCTAGTAATTAAAATCACTCCTGTACTGGATTCTCATACTTTTTACATTAACTACTTTCTTCAATTTGCAGAGCTTTGCCAAGGATGTTTTCTGTGCTGCAAATGCTTGTTGGGAACCAAACTGAAATCCACCCACCCTTCTGCATGGACTACCAAACTCTCCCCAATCTGTCACCTCCTGGGTTCTCCCAAAGGCTGACAGAAGAATATTCACTCTTGCCCCAGACTGAATCGCACCCTGGGCAGGGAAATGAAAAAATCTCCGTATTTCAAAAGCGACAGCAGGAGCTTCACAGCCCTCTTTCTCTGGGCTTTTTTGAACACAATTTGCATATTTAAATAGCCTACTTCCACTTGTAATGAACAGTGCTTCATGTTCTTTCCTTTTCCTCCACTAGCACCCTGCAGTCACAAATAAAATTAGACTTTGCTATTCAAACCGAAAATAAAGGATAGCCTATTGCCCCAAAAGTTAACAGCCCAAATACTTAACAGCCCAAGTAACAATCTAAATTGCAATTAATTAATCAGCCATAGATACTAAAGCCAAGACCCTTCAAAGGTATTTTGACTGTCTATTTACTTTAGTACCTCTGAGGAACTGAGCTGGATCCAAAAAGTATTTTGTTATTCTTCAGTTCTAGCTTTCAGTGTTCAGAGCAGGTCCTGGACAGTTGCTGCATCTGAAAGAGGAATTTTTGTCTTTTTCCTTTTTTTTTGGCACGACACATGATCAAAACCCATTTTAGGAGAGTGTTTAGACAGAGAAAAGAAATCCTAACTCTAAATTTTCCAGGGCCTTGCTGGATTACCTGAATGGAAGATCCTTATATCTGCTATCTAAAGACCAACACTGTATAAGTCATGCACAACGTCATGTTCACCAGGTGAACTAGGACCCTGTGCCTTTCAAAATCCAAGCAGCTCCCACTGCAAAAGGCAGGCAAGGACGGATTTGCAGCTCTAATCTCAGTTTTTGGAAAAGCTGATGGTTCAGTTGAGCTCTTAGGAACAGCTGGACTCCCCTATGGATGATGAAGAGTTGGCTCACAGGTCACGGACCTGGCTGCCCGAGGCTCCTTGGGGCAGAACTTCTCCTCAGTTTTAGGTATTTAATGCAGGAAAGACCTTGGTTACCCCAGGCTCCTTCTAAAGTCAATGGGGAGAGATGCCCAGAGCACGATTCAGACTTCAGCTGCCAAGATGTTAGGGGCCAACCTCACCAGCTCAGACAGGCTGAGAAAGGGCAGGGCTGAACACACGCAGAACGAATCTTCTGTCAGAGGGTCTGGACGGCAGCTCCTGGGCACTCACTGCTGCAAGGACTGCAGGATGCATCTCTTAAAGCGAGCACAGGTGGTCTTCATCACAGTCTGGACTCTACACAGTTGCGCAAAAGCATGTGTTACCTTTACGACCGCACACAAGCTGTCTGTTCATGGCACAGTGCTGCTACACCTCCAAGAGCTCTGCACTGCAGCACAAACCAAGCCTTAATGTCTTTATGCCTGGAGTCGTACTCGCAGGATTATTGCTCCCATGGCATGCAAATAATAATCCTTTCTTTTCCTCATCTTGTAGCTGCCATGTAATTTAGAAAATTAATCTTCAGGGCTGGCAATGTCTTTTATCGTCTGTGTGTGCTGTCTGCCTCTATCTCTGTCATGGCTAGCTCGCTCTGTCAGATCTCAGAGCACTTTCCAAAGCGACTCTGGAGTACTTTGCCCAATTTTCTGATGGGTGAAACTGAGGCATGAATGAAAGAATTGCCTTCTCCTCAAGCTAGCCATTGGCAGAGCAAGAGACAAACCAGACATGCAGTCCAATTAGCCCATATATTACAGTAGGTCCTACAAGAACATAAAAAGAAAGCAATAGCAGAATCACTCCATGGGAATGCAAACTGTCACAAAAGCAATCAGCAAAATAGAGAAGGCGATGCTGGGACCATGCATACCTCACCCCATGATCTTTTCATCAGGGCAGCTATATTGACAGCGCAGCAGTGATTTACAGTGACTGCAAATCAGAGGTCTGGGGGTTTCTGTCGGACCCCATAAAACACAACCGAGCAAGCACTGCATCTGCAGTAACCCTTGGTATGATCTGTATTCAGTCGTTTCAGTGGGAACTTTTCTAGGCGTACTAACAGACCCAGTCATACTCCTACAGTGACCACATGCCTTGCAGGGTTTTTTTCCTGTTTATCCTTTTTTCTCTGCAGGAAAGGGATTTAAGCTCCTGCTGAGCACTTCCCATTTACTTAGCTGGCTGATCTTCCAGTGCAGGCTCCCGCATCTCAGCAGCAGTGAGATATAGCTCTGGTGCTGCGTGGTCAGGGTGGATGCTTGCGGACCGATCCATGTCAGCGCTCTGCGTAGGAAAGGTGGAGAGAGGTGTCACGAGGATGGAGGAGAAGGACAGCAGCAGCAAATTGGGACTGAAGGGATTAAAAGAAAGGCAGAAATCACCAGAAAAAGCAGAAAATCAGAGCTGAAGGGCAGTGGCAGAGCTGTGAGCATTTGTGGGGGAGAGCTGGAGGCTGGAGCAGCTCTGTGCAGGGGCTGAGGAAGAGGTAATTATCAGGGTCCGACATGCGCTGATTGATCAATGTGGGGGCCCTGGTGCCGAAGGGACATGAATGGTGGTGAGTGGAGGGAACTGCGTGTGTGTGGGCTGGGTGAAGGTGCTGGCAGGGCAGCCGCCCCCGCACTGCCTGCCGCCCACCACCGTTATTCATCCTGCACCTTCCCTCGCCGCCTCCCCGTGAGCAAGCACCACGGAGCACGGGGCTGCTTTTAACCCTTCTTTGAGCCAAACACAGGGAAACTTGGCAACTTTTGGTACTGAGGCTTGAGTCACAGCTATTTCAGCCAGGAGGGGACCAGGTCGTTGGGAGAAGGAGGAGGCAAATAAGCTGCTCTCATCACTTCTGACATCACTGCACTATGGTCTCTGGGGATTTCTTTATGTCCTGCAGTGTGAACATGAGGGCCTGATTGCTAGCATCAGTGGGAGCCTTTCCACAGCTGTGGATCAGTCTTCAAAGCAATTTGATTGCAGCTACCTCCTTGTGCTGGACTGCAGCTGTGTTAGGGGTGAGCAAGCCCAGCCATCACTAGCACCTCCATGTGAACAACAGTGCCAGCGTAGACCACGCATCCTCCAATACTATCTGTGAGAAGATACCCGGGAAGGAGTAAGAACAGGGCAAATGCACATGATACCCCCCCCAAAATCCCTTGCGGCCCTAAAAATCTCTCTTACCTTTTGACTGTTTTAAGTTCAGGGGATTTCCTCAGCTGGCTGTGGTTTATCTCTTTAGCAACCCGTAATAAAACTCTGCTCCCAATGCTTATCTTCACTGTGGCGAGCCCTTCTAGACTGCCTGAGATAAGGATGCTGGTGGCCCACCGAGGAGAGAGGTGGTGGAAAACACCAGGTCCTCTGCAGGGAGCAAACACAAGTGGTCTGTCCTGCCTGATGGGACTAAGGCCATCTGGTAGGGCACATCTGTCATGGTGCTAAAACCTTTTCCCCTCTCTGCCCCGACAGAAATAGATTGATTATGTCCAAACCTCCTCTTGGGAATGTTTCCTGCCCCCCTGCTATCCCCTGAACTCTGTCTGGACATTGCCTGTGAGAGCACGAGTTGGCACATTTAAGCAGTGTGCAGGAGCACTGGGCAGTGCTCAAGCCCAAGCACTGGCCTTATTTAGATTTCCAGCACACTTGTTAAACCATGAGTCTAGCACCAGGTCAAAATACTGCTTAACAGGACTGCTTGAATGCTAAGCCTGTGCCATCCCACTGCTCTCTGACTGTGCATCTGGTATCTGATTTGCTTCTGCCCTTAGGGCCCAAGGCTGCATTTCTCCAGTGTGGTAAGATGAGGTCACAGCAGTTCAGCATAGCCACAGTGTGTAAGCTGTTCTTAAACCTGAGGGCAATGCCTGGGATGTACATACACAACTGCCTAAGGTCTGTTTTCATAACAAAATGAGACCCCAGACATATACCAAATTTGATATAATTTAATCCTACACATGGACCACGCAGGGGGCTCTGACCTACTCTCATCCAGTTTGGGAACCAGGAAGCTCATTCCCAATTTAGCTGCAGACATAGACAGTACGAGTAAAGGGTCAAAGGCAAGGCATTTTCTACTTGGTGCATCCTTGAGCCAGAGGGTGCTGCCCAAGTATGTCAGGTCTGCAAATGGCAGTGATGGGTGAGCAGTGTTATATTTCCTGAGCTATAGAGGAGGGCAATGCATGTTCTGGCCCTACCTGTTAGGGATTGGTGGCTGTTGGTAGAGGCATTTGCCCAGCAGGACCCATGGTATCTCTTCAAGGCTTAAGCAGGTCATGATGTCATTGACTTACGCACAAGTCGTTTTTCATACTGTGATCAGGGAAGTCATCTCCCAGAAGTGCTGCAGGACCTGATAGGGTTACATTCAGAGATTAAAGAGCACTACCAGGATGAAAGGGAGAAAGAAGAGGTCTCTGCCCTGTTATGGAGGAGAGATCGGATGAGTATTGGGGTTGATCTTTGAGAAATCAATAGTCAAAAGTTCACTGCTTCTCACTTCTTTTTTTTTTACACAGCAATTCAGGTCTGGTCTTTGCTGTTTACCTGAAGGACTCCACAGACCAGTCAGAAAGGGACAGAGAACAAAACACAAAACACAGTTACTCAGTTGTAGAACTCTTTGGGATGCCCGCACATTGAATACTGTCATCTTATAAAAGCCAGTGTAAGAGTAGAAAATGTTCAGGAAAGGGTAGAAAGCTTCATCAGAGATCTGGAGCTGTTTCCCTATGAGCAACAGGTAGAGACACCCAAACTCTTCAGCCTGGAAAGAGACAAATTTTAGGGAGAGGAATTGCTTCCAGGTCAGTTGTGATTCAGACTAAAATTAACTCTTTTTGACAGGGTATTTTTCCTTTTCCCAAATCACAGTTTTAATCTCCTGCATGGCCCCATACACCAGTGGGTCAACATTACTACCTCTTTACAGGGCACTCCATGACATAGGACTAGGAACAGGCAGATGAAGGTTGAAGGAACAAAAAAACCACTTTATATCACTATTTTTGCTGAAGCCCTTGAATTGTAAAACTGTGTCCCTATTTCATAGACTCAGAATGGTTGAGGTTGGAAGAAACCTCTGGAGGTCATCTCATCTAACCCCCTGCTCAAGCAGGGCCACCTACAGCCAGTTGCCCAGGACCGTGTCCAGGCAACTTTTGAATACCTGCAGAGATGAAGACTCCACAACCTCTCTGGGCAACTTGTGCCAGTGCTTAGTCACTTGCACAGCAAAAAGTATTTCCTGATGTTCAGAGGGAACCTCCTGTGTTTTTTGTGCACATTGCCTCTGCTTCTGTCACTGCAGACCACTAAAAAGAGCCTAACTCTTTGCACCCTCCCTTCAGATATTCATATACATTGATAGGATACCCCCTGATACTTTTCTTCTCCAGGCTGAACAACTCCCTCAGCCTTTCCTCATAGGAGAGATGCTCCAGTCCCTTCGTCATCTTCATGGCCCTTTGCTGCACTCTTCAGTAGCTCCCGATCTCTCTTGTACTGGAGAGCCCAGTGCTGGGTACAAGAAAACCACAGAAAAACACTGCTGAAGCCCGGGCTTGAACCAGGGACCTTTAGATCTTCAGTCTAACGCTCTCCCAGCTGAGCTACTTCAGCCCTGCTGGGGTATTAGTTTTCACAAAACCTGTTGGAACATAATTATCTTTCAGACCTTTACTGTTCATTCTGGCTCGGTGGACACTTGAGTCTTGTCCTGTCACTGGACACCACTGAGAAAAGCCTGACTCCTTCTTCTTCAGACCTTTGCTTCAGATACTTATACATTGATGAGATCATCCTGAGCCTTCTCCTCTCCTGGTGTTCCATGGGACATTGTGCGTGGCTGAACTACAAAAGGTTTCAGAAGCAATGAGAGAAATGCAGAAAGTGAGTTTCATCAGAAAGCGTTACTCACAGGTTGCCCTAAACCCTTTCTTCTTCCACAGTTTGAGAAATCTTTAATCTGCACATTGGTAGGAGCTGGGAGAATACACCAGAGACACTATTCTGTGATTTTCTTCTTGACTTTGTAGTTGTTTCCCCTGAGTCCACTACTGTCCCAGCCTCCCTTCTTAGTCTGCTATGCAGAAGTAGTGCCCCTACAAATAAAACAGCCAGAGTTGGAAAACCCCTAAAGCCTTTGGGATTTGGGTGGAGTTCGACCTGCCTATTGTCCTGCAGGCAACTGAAACATGCCTTTCGTCTCAAATACAATCCCACCACAAGAACTCCATTCAGGTTGCCTAAATATACACACTCAGTACTATTTGTGATACCTTAAGCTATCCCAGCTGTCCCACAACTCCTACTCCAGAGGACCGTAGGCTTTCTTCATGACCCATCTCACATCTTGCAGCCTTTTGGCAATGGCTTGAATGCTCTGGGGCCTCTTAAAAAGCACCAGACACATAGGAACATAAAATGTGCCCTCCTACGTCAGAATAATTGTCCATCTAGTCCAGTTCTCTGTCTCTGAAAATGGCACAGGGAGATGCTCCATAGGAGATCACGTGAATGTGCCTACAGTCCATTCCCCTTGAACCATATTCAAGAAGGTGGAAGGAACGTCTCCACCTGCTCGTTCAGCATCTGTCTCTGGATCTATCACCAATGCTTAAGCGTATGTTTAAACACCTGGCCCAAACATCAACTATGAGAGACCGATAAAGTGAACAATTATCAAAGACTGTTGAATGAGAATGGCTCTGGTGGATAAATGCACTAGATGGGAATAACTCTTACAGCCACATTTCCAATGGTAACACCCCTCCAAGCAGATTTTCTCAGAGGTGGGACTAAGCTGTCACTCCATAGAGCCTACATCACCCATACCCCATTGGCTGTAAGTGAAAGGGTGACTAGGAGCCATCTGCAGGTTTCTCCCTGGAAAAGGAAGACCTGCCAGGTCAGGTTGTGTGGAAGCCTGGCTCACCCATGACTTAGCTCTGCCTTTCCAGCTGTACCATTTTTGCTTCACCAGCTTTCTCCTTGTCAAGGAAAGTGCCTGCAGAAACCAAAACAGTTCTGTTTCTCACCAGCTTTCCTCAGGAAGAAATGATCCCAACATGGGAACTGTGGTATTTGACAACCCACTCTGCCTTGCTGGAAATACTCAAGCTTCAGCTGGGTACAAAATTCCTACTGAAAGATGAGCTACGCTAGCACTTTGCAAATGCTAGCAGTGCTGGTGGAAATGAAGTGAAGGATCTAATAAAGAATCAGCCTTGAAGGAAGTGCTACATTGCAGTTAAATTAGAAATTTGAGAAGCTGACTTGCTGGGAAGTTGGCTTATTCAGATGGTAAAACATTACAACTAAAAGTCTATGAGCAAAGTTGTCAGAAAGAAGACTTGTGTTGCCAATTTAACATGTCAGATGGAAGACGTTGGAAGCTTAGACTTTCCTTCATTGAAGAGAAAGAAATGAAACCTGTCCTTCTGGCTCATTTCAGACCTAGGGGCTGGAGCTCTGTATGCAGCTCTGCTAAGGGAGGTGAATGAAGTGGAAGGAGGACTGAAGTTGGGATGACTGCTCTGGCTGCCTTGTGGGCAGGTTAAAATTGCTGCTTTTAGCAGATGCTGCTTTTTTGAGCCAGAGCTGTGGACACCTCTCCCTGCCACACACATGTCCAGCTCAACGCTGGACTGTGCCAATGCAGAGATCTGGAAAAACTGCTTAGACAGCCTATCCACTGTCAGGAAAGAGAGACAGATAGCCACTGTGATCTCCTGCTGGAAAACTACCCTGTCCCCTTGACGCTTATTTCCCTCAGTAAGACTGTCCCTGTTTCCATTGCTGTCCCCACTTTGCCCCCCTATGCCAGAAACTTTCTAATAGGTAGCCTTGTACTTCACCTTTGATTTCCTTCTGGTGGTTTCCTCAGGTCACTTGTGTGTCCTTTGCACCAGGGGGTCTGTAGGGTGTGGGCTCCCCATACTCAAAGTTCCCTGTTGTCCTCTCTCACCCGTCCTCATTTCCCCTCCAAAAACGCCTGTTTCATTCACATCTGGAATACTGCCTGTTTTGTTTTGGTGTCCCCATCCCAGGAAGGATGTGATAAAAACCTTATCAGTGGAAAGGGGTAATAAAGTCACGTCCACACGGGGAAAGGCTGTGTAAACCTTGTTTATTCAGTCTGGAAAAAGAAAGGGTAAAAGGAAGGATATTATAGGATCTAGAGAGAAGTCATTAGGGGTTGATTGGTTATTGTGTCTTCTGATGGAGGGTTATCAGTTGAAATGAGCAAGTGCTCATTCACTCAAGCTCAGAACAAAGGAAAAGGAGAAATTTCTTCACAGAATAGCTGGTTATCTGTGCAACTCCCTGCCACACGATATTACAGATCCCCAAAGCGTACAGACATTCAAAAGGTGACTGAGCAGATTAATGGAAGGAAAAAACTCCATGAAGAGCATGAAAATATGGAACTACCTGCTTTGGTTCATGCACTGCCTGAGCCACAAATCTCTGGAGATTAGGAGAGTATCTGATGATATAACACTACATTCTTTTTTCTGTTATTACACTCTTCTATAGGCATTAACTCATGGAAAATGTTGCAGACTGGGTTTTGAGCTAGATGTTCTTTTGTACATCCTCTCTGGCACCTCCCTATACTCATGTCCTGGCTTCTTGTGACATCAGGAAAGTGTCAGCCTGTTAAACCACGTTGGCACGATGGGCAGAGATGTGCTGGAGGTGTCACTTCGTGCCATCAACCAACTGTTTGATCTACCACTCCCACACAGGTGCTTGCGGCTTTGGCCATGTCAAACAGATGACAGGAGATCCCTCTGTTCCCGCTTTCCGTCCTCCTATTCTTCCAGTTTTCCTATCACTCAAGGCTGATCTGCCTGTGCTTTTTAAAATATCCATCTGGCATCAGCCAGATGCAGCTTTCAAAAGTTATTGCATTACATCCATGCAGAAAGCTACCACTGAATGCTTATCCCAACTGCTGACGTGCCTGGCCATGTCGAGAGGCATGAAGCTGGCTTTGGTGGGCCAGCGTGGGTTCATCGCCCCTTGCTGAGTGCCCTTTTTTTAAATGAGTGTGAATGCATCAACCAGATGTAGGTGCAGAGAGCTGACCTTTTCTACACAACTCAGCACATCAGATTTGTCATAAATCTTAGTGTTCATTGCAGACTTCCTGGCACCAGACTATGCCACTGATGGGATTTTGTCCTATTTCTCCACTCTTAATCCAGCTACCTGCACCAGGGGAGTGACAGGCATCGTCAGGGTTGAGGTGCTATTGCTTTTCACATACTGATTTGGCTCCGATGTGTCAAATAAAGCACATGTTCCTCCTTTAGGTTTCTCGAAATTTTTCTGTCTCATTACACTGAGTGGGCTTCTGGTTTACTTGAAAAGCATTTTTAGTGATTATCTCTATTTTGCTGTCGCTATTTTCTCTTCTTTCTCTTTTTCCAGACTTTTCTGAAAATGATCTCATTAAGACCATGGAACTCCTGTTTCTGAAAAAGGTTCCTTGAGGTTTGCAAAGGTCTCCCAGCAGGAAGGTTGCTTGTCTCCATTTTCCCTGCAGTTCAACAGACCCCCAAGTGAACCCATTAGCAAAACCGGACTGCTTGAAAAAAATTCTACAAAATATGCAACAGCAGCAGCAATAACTCTGAAATGTAAGGCTCCAGTAGGCAACAAACTATGTTTGCAAACCTATTCTTTGATGGCAGTTTAATATGTTAGGGAAAAAACGAGATAATGGCACGAAGGGGACTGTGGGTGCTTGCTACTTACTGCAATAGCTGTGAGGGGACGCACTAAAGAGGATGGAATATGGGGCCTGAGATAAGTCAGTTGTTATTCTGGAGAGATAAATGCATCTTTAAAAAACAGAGTTAATGAAACCTGGCTGCCAAACTATGCCTGTCACATAGCCCTTTCCTTCTCCCTCCTTAAGTCTGACGTCTAAAAGATGCTGAGATTGTTAGCCCATCCTTAGGTCCACTAGGGGTTCTTTAGAATTTTCATTTAAGGTTTGGCTTTTAGGAATCCAGGCTATGAATAATAGCACTGCTGTCCTTATATGCAGTATCCCCATGCTTGAAGCACATACCTTGGATGGAGGGATGCAGGCTGTGGTCCTGCTGCTGCCTAAGAGAAATTATCTGGATCTGGGTGAAAATTTGCAATCTGCCCTGTAGTGAAATACCCACACGCTCACTGGTAGGGAGACACAGCAAGAACAAACCCCAGACCTGGTTTTAAGTTCTCTCCAAGTCTGAATCACTCTTTGCTGGGAAAACTAAGCTTTACTGTTTGCTCTAGTGTTATACAAAGAGAGAGACCTGGGAGATCTTGGATGTATTTCACTCAGAGTGGTGGGACAATTTGGAAAAGCAGAGGTCTGTGTTCATCAAATTCTTGTTTCCCATCAGGCAAAGGAAGGTATTTGAGGCAGAACTTTCTAATCTTTATGGGGGTACCTCAGCTACCGCGCAGAAAAGAGAGGGCAATGGCCATGTCCTTGGATGTGTCCTGCATGGACCCAGGCTGACCAGACAGCCTAATCTGAGAGTTTTGTCTTGGAGCTAAGCACTAAGAGACAGAAGTCTTGGCCTAAATTTGTTTTGTGTCAATTACTGAATATTGCAGTCCTGCAGTTATGCTCAGTGTACAAGTCCTGTTGCTTTTCCCAGGCTTAAAAACATTTGCAGATCCCGCTCTGCCTCCACAAACTCACAACGCACTATGCTTTCCCCAGATCTTTCTTTCAAGATGGATCGCCCACTGCCATTTCAACCCATCAAAACTTCATTTTCAGAAGGATAAACCAAATGCATTTGGGAATCACTTTTTTAATAACTGTCAATAGACCAGAGCAATAAAATGGGTACTAAGAAGGCAGAAAAACAGCACCAAGAAAACCCTTGTAAAAATAACAGGTGCATTAAAGTGTGTGGGGGTATGTAGGTATATTTGTAAGACAATAATACACAAACCAGGTGGCATACTACCTCATTAGCAATCCACTTGTTCTTGCCAAACAGGGTTTGGTGAGATTCCCTGAGAGGTTTCCCAGAAACTCATAAAATTAGTAGTAAACAACCTTTCTTGGGGGTTGGGAAATATTTTCTGACTCTGCTTAGCATCCCAGCCCTTCTGAAGTTTTTCTCTGTTTTACAAAACATCCAGAAGTTATTGGGAGGAAAGTTAGGGAACAAAGGAGGGGGAATAAGATGAGCATAGGCAGAATCCACAGTAATCGGCTTCACATTGAAAAACATAAGAATGATTGCTTGGACAGTGATGGTATCTTGATGTATAAATGGGTTTGTTACTTAACTCTGGTGATTCATGCTGTCAGCTACAGGGATGAGGCAGCTGCCAAATTTGATGCTGGGAAGGAATTTTGTCTCCCAGAACAGATTGGCAGGGAATTTGCAAAGCTGAGGGGTCAATAAAAAGGGCCAGATATTGTTATGATGAACATGTGGACAGGCAGGGGGAACATCCCAGAGCACAGCAGTACTATCGTGTTCTTACCTCATGGTACCAAGCATGCCCCCAAAATCAGTGCACAACCCTTTAGCCCTTTCTCCCACAGCTCCAACAGACCTGTAATCCACAAAGGGGTGACTTTGGTGGACTAGGTGAGTAAGACTACTCTCCTGTTTCCTATGGATGAAGACTGGGGCAATGAGTCTTTTCATATTTTTCACATCATCTATTTCATCCATGTTTCTAAATAAAGCCTAACTGAGGCTACATGAGTCTTAGCTGTTGGGTGTTTGGGGTAACGTTTTTTTTCCTTTTGTTTTTAAAGAGTATCTAAAGAACGTGTTCCAGCTGCCTGGAAGGAAAGAGCCAGAAAGAAAAAGAGAACAAAGGAAAACAGTGGAGATATTTAATTGAGATAATTTTAGCTGTTCTAAATGCCACAGGCAATCTGCACAAATATTTGGAGAGAGGAGATGAGGAAGGAAGAAGGAAAAAGTTCTGTGCTGGTCGTTCAGTCTCCAAATTAAGGGGAGGAAGGTGTCTTTTCAGAGGTCAAGCAAGCACCCGAGCTGGCAGCTCTTGGGTAATTGCCTTTTGAGCCTCCATGGTCTCCTCTGCACTCTACCAGGCCACAAAGCAAACTCACCCGGTCCTGACAGGGCCTGATGGGGAAACCCTCTGTTCATGGGGCTAAGCAAAGAAATAAGGCACTCTCAGGGCGGGTGAACAGGGGTGGCCAGCCTGGATGATATGAATTCAGATCCCTTTTTGGTCTGGACCCTTCTGTCCTAGGTGAACACCTGAGGAGGCACTTCTGGGTCGGGAGAAGGCTCGGTCATTCCTTGTGGGATCCCTATGCTTTGTGTAACTGAAGCAGGGAGATGGTGTTAGCTTTCCTAGGAGATATGGGATGCAAGGCCTGGGGTACATATTCTGAGCTATACCTTGGTCTGGCCTGATGGATGTTTGATCAGTTATCCAAAATGGTAAAGCTCTTGCAGAAGATGCCGGGCTAGTTAGCTATGATGTGGATATTGGAATTCTTCAGATGTAAAGAAATCACAATTCATGTCCTAGTTAAAAGAAAGATGTTGTGAATGTGGTTTTCTGCAGCTCCTGGGAAGGGCACACTACCCCATGGCTATTCTGAACAACGACAACCTCCTTGTTAATAATGCGATAAACATGCTTTTAAGACCTCCTGTGTCTGGAACTAAAGCTCTGGGTGGAGGCTGGCGTTCAGTCAGCTTCCTGCATGACTTCTGGCAGAAACATGGGGGTACCCTGATGAGATTGCGGTGCCCTCACAAGACTTGACATAGCAGACAAATGGTGCACATCCATCACATGCAAAAACTTGGGGAGGGGGTTGGAGGATTTTGGAGAGCAAGCGGTGGATGGGAAGGAGGGGTCTGCATGTGTTTATCGTGGGGGTCATAAAACTCCAAATCTCAGGGTTTCCCCCTCCTTCACAAAGTTGCTAAGCACTAGCATCACTTCAGAGAGCCTTCCAGGCTCTGAGCAAATCAGCACTGCAGGCACCCCCTCCTCCTCCCTGATGCAGAGCCTGGGGAGGAGGAAAGATGGCTGTAACCCCCCCACCGGGGCATGCACCACATTTGGGGAATCATGCCCACAGCATCCCTATTTTAGCAATGCCCCAGGGGTGTTGCCCTGGCCCATTTTCACCCCCTGCAAAGCTCACCCAGCAGGCTGTCTCCCTTCGTTGTTTGCAGGCAGGTGAGGGAAAGGCAGGAGCGTGCGGCAGATCCAATCTCTGGCACACACGCAGCTCATCCCTTTTGTCTTCCCCTCTCCCTGCTCCCACTCACCCCTTCTCCCACTCACCACTTCTCCCACACACCCCCTAATAAATTAGAAAGTCATTCAGGGACGGCTCAGGGCGCTTCAGGTAGCCGCAGGGATGGATACTAACCTCTGCCGGGCTTCTCGTTAAGGAACCCATTAATATGGAGCTGCTGCCTTTCCCTCCCCTTCCTCCCCGCAGCCAAACCCGACTGCTGAAAAACAGAAAATGGGGGTGTGAGGTGGGAAATCCAGGATGCCACGTCCTCCCCCACAGCATGGGCTGGGGTTTCTTTGAGAAGGTCGGTGGCGAGGCCACCATCTGTGTCAATTGGGGAGAAACGGCGTTGATCAGCAGAGGAAAGTTGACTCGGTTGGCTGGATGCCACTGCATCTCCCCCCAGATCCTTCACTCTCTCTGTTGCAACATTCCTGAAAGGACCCATGGAAAGCTAAATCCTATTGTGCTGGGAGCGAGCTGCCACCGCCTCCCCAGCATCTGCCCGGCTGAAATCACAAGCCCAGCAACAGGGCAGCTGCCTGTCCCATCCCCGTAGCCCTACAGCAGGACTATCTCTCCCCAGGTCATGTCTGAGGGATACGCAAAAGTCATTCTTCATTCCTTAGGGACCTTTCACTAAAATCAGGCATAAATCACCCTGGTTACAATTGCAGCCTCTGATTTATCTTTTTGCTCTTTTTTTCCTTCTTTTGGTTTTTTTCCCCCCAGTTTGGCCTTGCTGAGGTTGATCAGATCTGTGGGAAAAAACCTTCCCTTCTCAGCAGTCTTCTATCCAGATGGGACCAGTCGTCCTGAGAGACAACCTCTACGAGGAGAAGGGAGATTGAGCAAATTCCCATGATCATGTGGGGAGACACTAGCAAGGAAAAGACTGGCATCAGGATCGCTTCCGTCCCAGACATATGCTTCTTAATCCTCTGTCCTTAGAGGGTGCCTCCTTCCCCGTCCTTGTCCTCCTCATGCTGTCTCAGACCAGACTGCACCTCATGTGAGACCTGCAGGCCCTGTCGCATGGACCTTCTAGGTCTCAAGCACTAAATAGGACGTACACATGCACCTTCACCTAACCCCCCCTATTTGTTGCAGGCTCCCAAATACACACCTTTCTCGGCGCAGAGATGTGAAGCCTCTGCAGTGCTTTGCTCCCATGGACCTGGTGATCTCCAGCCTGAGACCACTGAGCAGTTGTGTTCAGCGTGGGGGTACTGGTGTACTGGGGAGCTGTGGCACTGTGCTAAAGTTTTTTTTGGGGAAGAGAAAGCTCCTAGAGAGCTTTACACAGAAGCTCACTCCCCAGCTGCTGCTAGCCCTGATCTAATATGTCTTTTACTGACGTTTGGGGCCTCATACATTTGGAAAGAAGAAATTAGTACACTTTGCTACTTGCTTCTCACGTTCCTCTGTTTCCCCTGAGCTTCCCTGCTGTCCCTAATTATCCATCTCTCATTTACAGGGACTTAAATAATGGAAATGGAAAAGCTGGTTGAATTAGACTGGGATAAGGATGCGCTGAATGAGGCTCCCTTCCCTTCAGAAGTGACCTAACATTATCCTTTCTGTTATTAGTGATGCAGGCTCCCCATTACCATGTGAGGCAGC
Source organism: Fregata magnificens (assembly GCA_013389945.1). Taxonomy (NCBI): domain Eukaryota; kingdom Metazoa; phylum Chordata; class Aves; order Suliformes; family Fregatidae; genus Fregata; species Fregata magnificens. The sequence goes on from WAAD01014686.1 coordinate 335,202, forward strand.
TGCTCTGTTGTTATCTTGAGCCAAGGGGACACAACTCCTGCACTGACTCAAGCTGTGGCTCCCCGTGGCTAGGAGAGATTAGCAACAGAAAGCAAGGATGCTTACAGGAAATCCTTTGTTAACAATGATGCCTGGGAGAGAAGAAACTAAGAGAAATAGCTTAGAAGAAGAAGAAGCAAAAGGAAAAATTTGAAAAAAGGTAAATCGAGTAACCACTGAGGGATACAATTGCTAAAAACAGTGAGGGGTGGCCCAGTTTATGGCCTCGTGGTGATGATGGCTGCAAGAACAGCTAGCTGAGAACTGGCAGACATCAACGTACAGAGCTCTGGAAACATGGATTTGGCTGGCAACTGCAGCATCATATCCCACTGTGACCATGGAAAGGCCCTATGTCCCTTTGGTGCCCTTTGCGATGCCTTAATGGAGCTCACTGCAAAGAGCCAGACACACATGCCTATTAAGAGAGAAGCAGAGCATCCTGTGTACCCCACCATCAAAGGAGGATATTCATGGTCCATGGGCGAGGAAATCACTGTCCAAGCATTACAAGAAACAAACAAGTAAACAACATCCACAAAATGAGTTGAAATAATGTATTTAGCATTTTCTTTTCCTTTAGGAATGTCCCAACACTGAAGACACCTGGGTTGAAACTCTAGTGCCAAATTAGGCAGAGCGTGGCTTCGAACCTGCCTGGGGTGTTGTCCAAAGACACCTATGATGTGGCCAAATCCTAGCCAGGCTGGGGTAGGCAGGTTTGAAAATGCTTTGGGATTTCAGTCTGAATGAGGGTAACTAAAGCATTGGGGGGGGGGGGTTATGCGTGCCTGAAGGGAGAAAAACTACCTGTCTATTCAGAAAGGCAATAACTGATCCATGGTTCAGGCAGAGAAGAGTATTTTTGGATGAACAGAAGACTAGACTATACACATTTGCAGGTGAAGGGATCTGGATCTGAATAGAGAAAAAAAAATCCTGCTTAACATGTCCCCATTATGAATCTGGAGTTCTCTAACCCAGGTTAGGAGCATCAGCCTGAAGGAAGTTAATAGGGAATTTGAGAATGAGGTTAACATGGAGGTGTCCAAACAAACATGGCTTTTGTTGCTGTTGCACATCTTGGAGGATACCTACAATACCATGTGCGAAGAGGCTTCTGCATCGCCTCCAAATCTGGACCTGCTTTGTCTGAGCACTCCTTAGCCTCCTCTGACGTTTCCCCTCAAAAGACAGAGCTGTTGTCACTCACAGGAGGGGTAGGACTACGTAATTTAATGGGGAAAAGGGGTTGTGGTGGATTTGCCATGGGACTGGGACTGGCTGCTAACAACCACGGCAAGGCAATATTTCTGTTATGGCCTCTCCTCCTCTGAAAGGCACCCAGGAGGATTCAGTGGCTGAGTGTTGGGTGGAGTGTGGAGGAGAGAGTCCAGCAGCAAGTGAAGACAAGCTCGCCACAGGAGTCTCCCATTGCTTCCTTCTCCCCACAGCTCACAGCAGGCAGTCTGCAGCTCGGAGATCTTCCCATGAGCCAGTCCAGCTTCACGGATAGAAAACCAGGCTCCCACCACCCCTAATGCCCTTCCCACATCCCCTGGTCCAGGAGAAAAAAATCCATGTAGGTGATGAGAAAGTGAAGGAGGGGCTTAACACAGTCTCACCCATGGGAACAGCATGATGTCTCTAAGGAGCAGGAGCAGGTAAACTATAGGACAGTCTGAGCAACTTGCTCCTCATCACGTGTGTGGCTGGTACTGCCAAAGACACGTGGCTGCCCAGCTTTCCCTGGCTCACCACATGACCAAGGGTATGGTTTGATGGCACAGCGATCTGCCACCAAAAAGGGCAATGATGTCCCATTTTCCATGTGTTGCTGTGATCTCCCAGTTCTCCTCTACCATCACCATTGGACCAGGGCTGCAGGGGAGGGTAGGACCGGCTCTGTGGACCACAGATAGTCCTTAGAGCTGCATGGGAACATTTTCTTGGCAGATGGTCAGGAGCACAGCTGTCGTGGACCGGTGGGACTCCATCAGCCCAGACACACTGGGAGACGAACCAGGGCTATGAGCTTCACAGCCACCCCACTGCTTTTCCCTATTTAGCAGACCTGTGATTTGCAGTGTTTACTGCTGAGGAGGAGTAAAAAAGGACTAAATTCAGAAACTTTTACTAGAACACTTAGAGGGGCACCCTAAAAGGGGGGCAGAGGGGGGAAAGAGTCAAGTGTGCAGCCAAACGTGGACCAGATTCAGCTCTCAGCCATGTGGCATAAAGGTAGATGAAATTCCATAAACCAGGTATGAATCAGGCCTTTCAGCATGGGGCTAGCTTGTTGTGCTAACAACAAATGTACTCTACCAGCTCATCAGTGTTGTGCATAGGAGGAAAATGAAGTTCATTTGGAGATGCCTTTCTGTTTGTGTTGACCTCATAAGGGTCATAACAGCCAACACTACAGTTCAGGTTCTTGCTGTGAAAAATACTGACACCTCCTTTAACTTTCTTGATTTAGCCTCAGGCAGGCTTGAGGAGGCAAAAGCAGCACAAGGAGGCACTCATTAACATTTCCTCTGCGCGGTGAGGAAACGAAAATAACAAACACCCCATTAAATAAGGGGAGAAAAAAGCTATAAAATACAGAAGATATTTTTAGTCTTAAAACAAAGCACTCTATCTTCCCCACAAAGTAGGGCTTTTCAGATGAAAAGAGAAAAGGAGAGAACTTGCAGGCTCCTCTGCACAAGAAGGAGTGGCATTAATAATAATAATTATTATTATGATTATTGTTAATATTCATAGCAGGCTGCCCTCAGTTTCCCGCTTGCTTCCCCACCCTCCCAGCAAGTGACGTGTGGGCCCCAGCCATGGAGGACAATGGGTGGCCAGGAACAATGCAGCCACTGACGCGAACTGTGTTTTGAATGCGAAACTCTGCGTTGTGAGTGCCAGCTTCAATGCAATAAAGTGTTCCGGTGCTGGAGATGGATGAATAGAGACGTATGGTGTAAATTAAATGTGTTATTCTTTTTCTCCTTCTTTTTTTTTTTTTTAATAAATTAGAAAGCCCTACATCTTCATTTCTCTTGATTTTATTCCCTTCTTGAGGGTTTTACTACCAAACAAATGACTGGCCAGCTTTGTCTGGTAACCTATAGGAGAATCAATAGGGATTGAAAGAGTATGGAGGCAGAGGGGAGGGTTTGTGGTTTCTTTTTTTTCTTTTCTTTTCTTTTTTCTTGTAGAAGGAGGAAGCAAGCCTGGAAATGAAAGGGAAAATTCTAGCACAGCAGATATAGGATAACACAGAAAATCCCTTGTTCACCAGTAGAAAAAATTAGTTCCTGCAAGAGTATGGGATTTATTGCACACCAGCCTTCAGGCTTCTAACTTTAGGCACTTCACCGAGTCCTTGGTGAAAGACAGGGTCCTCCAGACAGTGATTCAGAGAAGGAACACAAAGCACATGGCAATGCATAACTGGGGAGGAACCCTGGTGTCACAGCAGGGTAATACAGCATCTAACAGAGCTCTTCTGAGCATAAGCCACTAAAAGACAGCACAACTCAGCTGCACCATAAACTTTCCCAAGCCCTGGGATCCCCCTTTTCTCACTCACCCACCAGGTTCATCTGGCTCACAGTTCAAGCTCATCTCCAATAAGTGGCATTACTTGCCATAAGATAGACCTGGGCAAAACACTCATCTAGATGAGCTGACAAAGGGATGTCAACTGAAAAAAAAAACCAAACCCCATCAAGGTTGCTCTAAGGCAAGGTGCAGTGAAAGCCTGCATCCTGAATGGCTGTAAGGGGCGAGTGCCACCGGACTCCGTGTGCATCGTGTCCTTGGCAAAGCACTGTTGTGACAGCACTGGGGAAGGTGCCAGTGCTGGCTATGACTCAGTGTCCCTTTCATCTGGTCCCCCTCCCCACAGCAAGGTTTTCTGTTGCTGCTTGCTGCCACGCACTCCTTTCGTCTGCCTGTAATTAGACTGTTGGCTTTTCTCTTTCTCTCTCCTCATTTTTTGGGGGTCTTATTCTAATCTACTGTGCCTTAAAACTGTTCAGGAAGCTCTAGGGAGACAACCCACATTGACACCATCCCCGCTGAGCTATGAGATGTGGCTTTTGCTGTTTTCTCTCCCTTCCTTGCTCCTGCTCAGCTGTTTTGGAGGAAACTACCCCAGCTCACTGCTCACCCTTTTTCTTCCTCCCTTATACTCACTTTCCATCTCCCTTTCTGCTCTTCTTGCTCCACTCTTGTCTTGGACATCCTGTGGCCACCCAGAGCACCACATGCCCTGCAGTGTCCTCCGTCCATCCCATTGCCAGCTCTGCTGAGCCTAGGCAGCTAATTTCAACAGGACTCTGGCTGCCTCTTTGTGAAGCCGTGCGATAAAGCTGCTGTGGCAATGACAGCCTCCTACCCAGCCTGGCCCAGTCGATGGCTCCTGTCCTTCCATGCCCGTCTGTCTCTCTGTGTCCGGAAATTGTCTGTCTGCCTCAAATTGCCTCTCCCCATTAACTCCCAGCACTCTGTGTCTCCCTCCTTCCTTTGCTTCCGGCTCCCCTCTCTCCTCCTCCTCTACCCACGCACCTTACTTTAATTAGAAATACAATGAAAATGCTTATCACTATGTCTTAATCAGCAAGTCATTCCCCAGCAGGTCCAGAAGGAAAACCCCCGTTCCTCCTCACCTCTTCTGTCTCCCCCACCACCTCCACAGAAGAAGAGCACACAGATTAGAAGGAGGACTCGGTGGAAAGGTTGCAGAATGAGATGAACCTAGCGACCTGGATAAGCTGGAGGAAAGGGCCAACAGAAACCTTATGATATTCAACAAGGACAAATGCTGTGCCTGGGAAGAAAGAGTCCCTGGCAGCAACTGACTGGCTGGGGGTCAGAAATGGACCTGGGAACACTGGGGGTCAGTGAGATGCGCATGATCCATCAGAGTGTCCTGGCAGCAAAAAAAGTATTCTGGACTGTGGGAGCATGAGCACAGCCAGGAGATCAATGGAAGTGATTATCCTCCTCTACTCAGGACATATTAGACCATATCTAGCTGATGCAACTACATTTAGACCTCTTAGTACAAGACATTGATCAACTGGAATGAGTTCAGCACAGGCCGTTGAGATGGTCAGGGCTACAGCATTTGGCTAGTGTCTGGTGTGGGACCAGGGCTTGTCCATTCTGGAAAAGCGATGGCTTTGGGGGGACCTAAGAGCAGTCCCGCCTACCTGTGGGGAGGCTATCAAGGAGATAGAGCCAGACTCTTCACAGAGGTAGTTGGTGAGAGGACAAGAGACATTGGGCATAAATTGAAACAAGACACTCGGTCTGGGTTTAAGGGAAAAGGTTTTCCCTCTAAGGATAGTCATGCAGTGGAGCAGGTTGCCAAAAGAGGGTTGTGTAATCCCCGTCCCTGGGGTTTTCAATATCTGAAAGCTGAACCACCTCATCTGACCCAGTAGCTGACTCAACTTAGAGTAGGAGGTTGAGCCAGAAACCTCCTGAGGTCCCTTCCAGCCTTAATAATCCTGAGATCCTATGACAAGACCTAAGCACCAAAGGAGGCCATTCAGACTCTGATGAATGCCCCCACACTGAAAACTAAGGGAGAAGGAAAGAGGTGGCAGGGGTTGGAAAGAGACAGATTTGGTGGAGGTTTTACAGCCAGTTCATCCCAGACTCTGGTGTTTGATGGGACATGGTGAGGCTGAAATCAGGTCACCTTGCAAAGTGAAATCCAGTCTATAACCTGTTCCTATCCACTGGCAATCTCTTATGGGCCATTTCTGGGGATCCTGGGTGAAAACCTTTCTGGAAGAATATCTTTGCACTGATCCAGAGATACATAGATTGCACAGTCTCTCCTAATTCATGTCATCTCTTACTGGCAATGCAGGTTTAAGGCGGACTCTCTGGGGTATACAGACTGTGGCATAAAAGGTTCCAGATCTGTCCCAAACCCTCAGATGATTGACATTTGACCCTTTCTAAACACAAACACAGATGCACAAAAGTCTCCTGCTCAGGAAAGCTGTTGAAAGTGGAGAAGTAAGTAAGGCAGAGGACGTAGCTCTCTGCCAGTCATATCACTGTCATGATATGTGTGAGGGATAAAGTGGCACTGGGAGCACCTGCTGGGTTAGGAATTCTGATTTACACCCTCAGATTTTTATCCCCTTCCCCACTCACTGGCATTCCCACCTTCAACCAAACCATGCAGCCCTTCTATGTCAGCTTGCTGGTGCCCTAAATAACCCTCCTGTTTCCCCTGAGAGCCATACGACAGAAGTGTTTGTCCATGTGCCACCACCTGGTAGGGAACAGACGCGTGCCTTCCTGCAGCGCATGGATATGGGGGGGGAAAGGGAGTCCTGACCGCTTTCCCTCATGCCCTTCAGCTTAACCGCTGCCAGTTTGCTCCAGGGGGACTCTGCTTTAACCAAATGCATGGGGTCACTGAGACCTCCTTTCAGCAGGACTTCACTGAAAGACCATCTGTCTCCTCCACATTTTGCTCTTACCAGGCTGGCTGCAGTCCCACGAGGAAACACGTGGCCACAAGCCACAGGAGTGGGGACCCATCCTAAGCCTCCCTGGCACACTGCCCACCACCCCGAGTGGAGGCAAGGCACCTCCCTACTGACAACAGGCTTGAAACTCCTTTTTAAGTGATATTAATGAATCAGCATCTCACTGCCTCCGGACACTGTCACTGAGAGGGGACGAGAAGCCCCGGATGTTCTCAGTATCTCTCCGAGGGTGTTCCGGCGGGGAACTCTCTCGGATTAGGGAATCCTTTATCTCTGGCTTATATAAGACCCGGGGACTCCTTTTATGGTTGGCTTTTCCTGCTTTGTCAAGAGCAAAGAACAAATGTAGCTTCATCTGCGCTTGTGGGTTGGCTAACTGATTAAACATCTGATTCAAGCTAAGTACAGAACAGGCTTTTTATGGGCGGATTTAATTTGGTGTAAAAACCAGGATGCCGTCCCCCTCCCTTACTGAATATTCCCAAGATAGCGGTTGGTCTGGTGCAATTAAGCAGTGGTGATGACTCCCACCTACCAATGCTTTAGAAAGTCCAGAGTGCTCTAGTTTGTACTGAAGTGGCTCCTTTGAGTGTTTCCCCCTCTCCTTCCCCCCTCCTCTTTTCTTTTTTCTCTTTTTTTTTTTTTTTTTCCTGCTGACTTACCACCATTTGCAAGCGTTTGCATTACGAGTGAGCTCACTGTGTGTATGTGCGTCCACGCATGTGAGGGTGTGCGGGGGCCCGTGGGCGTCTGTCTTGGTGTGACACACTGAATTCCTCCTCATCTCCCCCTCTGCGAGTCCTGCCAGGGGAACCATGCTAATGATGACCTCGCTGAGTAAATAGTTGTGGAATGAATAAGTGTTTTTCCTGCAATCTGAAAGGCGGAAGGTGCGATTACTCATCCATCTGCCCAACTGTCTCCAGCACCTTTCAAGTGCTTCTCGCGTCGAGTCTGGGGGCGTGCGCGAGGGGGTGGGAAGCGAGGGGAGGCTGCCAAGATCTGGGTTGCCACAGACACCGGCCTCGCTTTTCCTCCAATGAACGCTGCGCTGAGAGTGCGAGAGGAGGCAGGGCACCACCCACATGTTGAGCTGTGTGGGGTATAAGTAGATGGAAGAGCCTGGACTAGTGGCAGTTCAGACAGGGAAGAGAAGCAGCTCTTTGCATCTCTAGTGAAAGCGCTTTTCACTCGCCAAGTTTACCAGAGGAGAAATCACCGGGATTTTTGCAGCAGTTTCCAGCTTCTGTGTGCATCTCTGTGTGTTTTTCTCCAGCGGGGACTCTCTGCCGTTTGAGATTCTCAGCTCCGGATGAGCAGGTAGCGGGCACGCGTGCAGGGCTGGACATCTTAGCCAATTCTTCGCTTTGTTCCTGGAGGATCCTGGCTCTCTCTGGGACACCCTGAGCACGTGAGACCGGCATTTCCAGCTGGGCACCGGGAGAAATTTGCCTACAACTCTCTCTGGGATCCACGGGGACCGAACAGCTCACTCTGCGGTGATATCTGATTTGGTTGTGTTTGTGTCGAAAAGTCCTTTGAGGGGGGTTTGGAAGTCTCTGTGTGTCTTTTGGGAAGTGTTGTGGTGGGATTTTGAGAGCCAGCTCTAGCACCAGGGCTTACAACCCAGTTCTTTCTGTGTTTGACACTCGCACGGTCGGAGCCATGCAGCTGGATAATGTCACCAATGCGGGCATCCACTCCTTCCAGGGGCACCGTGGAGTTGCCAACAAGCCCAATGTGATCTTGCAGATAGGGAAATGCAGGGCAGAAATGTTGGAGCATGTCAGGAGGACCCACCGGCACCTCCTGTCTGAGGTCTCCAAGCAGGTGGAGCGCGAGCTGAAAGGCTTGCAGAAATCAGTGGGGAAGTTAGAGAATAACTTAGAGGACCATGTCCCAACTGATAACCAAAGGTGGAAGAAGTCCATCAAGGCCTGCCTGGCCAGGTGCCAGGAAACCATTGCCCATCTGGAGAGGTGGGTCAAGAGAGAGATGAATGTTTGGAAGGAGGTCTTTTTCCGTCTGGAGAAGTGGGCGGACCGTCTGGAGTCCATGGGAGGCAAATATTGTCCTGGGGACCATGGCAAGCAGACTGTGTCCGTTGGGGTGGGAGGCCCAGAGATAAGGCCAAGTGAGGGGGAGATTTATGACTATGCCCTTGATATGAGCCAAATGTATGCGCTGACCCCTCCTCCTGGGGAGGTGCCCAGCATTCCCCAGGCCCATGATTCCTACCAGTGGGTCTCTGTGTCAGAGGATGCTCCAGCCTCCCCAGTGGAGACCCAGGTCTTTGAGGATCCCCGGGAGTTCTTGAGCCACTTGGAGGAATACTTAAAGCAGGTGGGTGGAACAGAGGAGTACTGGCTGTCTCAGATCCAAAACCACATGAACGGCCCAGCTAAAAAGTGGTGGGAATACAAGCAGGACTCTGTCAAGAACTGGGTCGAGTTCAAGAAGGAGTTCCTGCAGTACAGCGAGGGGACTCTGACTAGGGATGCTATCAAAAGGGAGCTGGATTTGCCCCAGAAGGAGGGGGAACCCCTGGACCAGTTCCTTTGGCGCAAGAGAGACTTGTACCAGACCCTCTATGTTGATGCAGATGAGGAGGAAATTATCCAGTATGTGGTAGGCACCCTCCAGCCCAAACTGAAGCGCTTCTTGAGTTACCCCTTGCCCAAGACCTTAGAGCAGCTGATCCAAAGAGGGAAGGAAGTCCAAGGCAACATGGACCACTCTGAGGAGCCCAGCCCACAGAGGACCCCTGAGATTCAATCAGGAGATTCTGTGGAGAGCGTGCCTCCCTCAACCACTGCCAGTCCTGTGCCAAGCAATGGCACCCAACCTGAGCCCCCTAGCCCACCAGCTACTGTCATATGATCTAGTCCAAGGGAGGCAGCAGTCTGGGTTACATGAAAGGGAGAAGGGGGAGTATTTAGAAAACTTCTCCTTGGGGAGAGGTTCTGGCTGAGACGAGGCATGAGATGTGCTCAGTCCAACAGCCCATAGCAGAGGAATTAACTTTGCTTGTGGGGGGAGGGAGGCAATGGGGGAGAGGCACCTTAGGATGTGGGTGCCCACCTCACCTGAGCCATGCAATACAGTGGTGCTGGAGATACTGCTTGCACCACTGTGGGGAAAGGACAATTTTATGAGATCCCTGACAAGAAACTAGAGACAATTCCCAACTTCAGAGCAGCCGCTTAGCACTGGCGGCTTTCAAGGACTTTATATGAGTGCAGCAATTGGCTGAGGGTTCCTACCCAACTGGATCTCTCCTTCTCCTTCTCTCCTCCCTCTTCTGAAGAGGTGTCCCTGTCCTGAGGAGACATCTTTCTTTTGACCCTTGCCCATTTCTGATTTACCGCTGGGCTTCTGTTCACTAGGCAATCTCCTGTTCTTAGTTGCTCCAAAGGATTAAATAATTTTTTTGATTTTTTTTTAGAAGAAATTCTATGACTTTGGGAACTGAAAACTTTAAGAATCTGCATTATTTTTAGTGTTTTTCATTTCACTGCACCTAATACCTGCTTTAATGTTTTTCCTCTCAAGAGGCTCTTACTGGTTTACTTCTTGTCTTAGTTTCTGCTCACTCCAACCAAGGCCACTGCAGTGCAGAGGTAAATTTCACCCTTTCTCTGAACGTTATACTGTGCATTCAGCAGGAAACAGAGTTTCAAATTAAATTCCGAGCTCATTTATTAAAGGGGCAGTCTGCTTACTTTCGGAGAAGAGAGGGTGTCAAGGTGGACAGAGGAGGCATCAGAGCTGTTTTGAGAGGGTGGGGGGAGGTAAGGGGAATAAATCCTTATACTTTGAATGAAACAAACAAACACATCCTAAATCCAGAGCAAAATATCCCCAGAGCAGCAAATCGAGTCCATGCTGATGTGTGGAGACAACGGGAGCTTTTCTCTTGTAAAAGCAAAAAGAAGCAAAGAGAGAAGCTGTGTGTCCCAGCACAGTTTCAGCCTGTGCATCACAACAAAGAGTTTCTACTCACACAGAGAGACTCAAAATGCTGTTGGAAAGCCTGGCACCCCTGCCCTGGAGCACCTGAGGACAGAGCGCTGCCTATTTACAAAGAACTTTCTACAACATCTCCTTGCCATGGATGGAGACGGACTTGGACTCTGTGACATTTTCCATGTTGAGTCAGTAATGCTCAGCGTTCACCTTGCTTTGGCTAACACCTGATGATAGGACTTTCAGATGAAACTGCTGTAAGACATATTCGAGAAGTTTGGCTCTTCAAAGCTTCTCGAGGCTGGACACATCTTGAGCATCATCTGCATTCACCAGACCAAATAAACAACACCTCCACCAGAGATGCAGCAGGAATAGACAGGATTCGACAGGATGCAGCAGGATGCGACAGGAGTGCCCCTGGGATGTTCCTGACACTACTACAGCAGTGACATGTGGCACCGGTGGCTCAGAAGGCCTTTGGTGTGCCTCCTTCCAAGAGGCTGAAGGTAAGGTGACTCTGACGTTCTCTTCTCTGCACTCCTCAGACCTAAATTAACCATAGCCCATCCAGCAGCAACCTTGCACTGGGATAAAAATAAATCTGAAATGGGACATGAAGCATTGTAAGTGACAGATTAGGGTTGGGAGAAAGGGGAAGGGAAAGCCAGCCAGAGGGGAATGAAGGACAGTGAGTGGGAAAAGTTTCCCAACAGGACAGTATCTTGCAGTTTCTGATTAATATGGGGAGGAAATGGGAAGCTTCTTTATTAGCCCAGCCCAGGGACCTGCCCCATGAAGCTCTGGGCTTGAGTCCCCAGCTGTGACAACACATCACAGATCCATGCACAGCCCAAAGGAGATGCATGTCTGCTCTGCACCCTTGCTAGAAGTGAGTCAGTGTCAGGAATGGCAGAGGCTCTCCTGTCACTTGTTCAGAGTGAGTTAGTTTGGCAGTGGCTGAGTCTGCAGAGAGAAGGGAGCATTTCTCACTAATGACCTGGGATGAGTGGTGGGGGAGTGGGTGTCATTGCAGAGGATGAGTTGGCCATGCATTACAAACATTATCTTCTCTTGGTTACAGTGACTCACTCAGATCCTCCTCTGAGAAGGAATCACTTTACAGTGCTCAGGATTTGGAAGGAAAGCCATAGGGAAAAAGCTTTAAAACCAAGGATTCAACATCAGACCTGCTGTCAGGATCCCCAGCCACCGACTCCTGGAGCCACTGTCTGAAGGAAAGACTGCCACAGGTAATTACCTCTCATCTTACCCTTGTAGGCCTTTCTTAGCCTCCCCAGTGTCCTGACACGAGATACTGAATAGCTCAGGTGCTGGGCTATCTGTTCTGGTCTTGAGACCTCAGCCCCAATGGTTGCAAGAGGCTGGCACCGCCAGATGGGTGGGAGTTCAGCTTCTTGATGTAGGAACCCAAGCACCAGCCCCAATGTTTAATGCTCTGGGGACAATGTGTATCATGTCTTGCTTTCTGCTGGACCATTGGCAAATGCTTAGACACCAAGACCTAGCGGGACCTCCAGGCTGCAGACGCCTAGCGGGCACAGCTGAATTGAACCCCACCTTCTGAGAAATCCCCCGTGCTCTCCACTTTGCATATCTAACCTGAGCTGCTGCATTTTTTTTTTTTCTTTTACAGACATCCCTGCTGCTGTTGCTGTTTCCTTCTCTGTGTCCAACAGTCCTGCTTTCCCAGGGGAGAAGTGAGTGCTGCAGGAAGACAGAGGGCAAATCATGCACCAAAGAGCCTCCCACACAGTACAATGCTGTGTTCAAGGTGCTGAGAGCCAGAATGAAAGGGGGAAGCCACTTCCAACAAGAAGAAGAAAAGACTGAGCTGGTCCAGGTACTCCAAGCATGGAAGAAAGTGTTGAGAATGAAAAGAGGCACCAAGAGGCAGAACAGAAGGACCAAGTCTGGGCTTTGGGGACAGCAAGGATGCTGGGCTTGTACTGACTGTCTGTTGAGACGATACCATACCTCTGCAGTTTGGGGCCACTGGGACTCACCTAAAGAAATCTTCACTAGATTATCAGTTAAAAAAACTTTCCTGATTAACTCTGCCAAATGACTGACGCTACCTAGGCTACGAACCCTCCATGCTGATAATGCTGTAACTCATTTTTCCTGAGTTGAGGGTAACTTCATTTCATGCGGGTATCAGTTTTCAAACCTCAAAGGGCTCTGGAGGTTCGGAGAAGCATCCTGCAGTCCAGATGCTTGTCTGAACTGCTTGAGCCTGCACAACTGGGCCAGCTGTCTTGCCAGAAGGGAGACTCTTGTGAGACAGCAGGCGCTTCTTGGATCTGCATGGGCCAGAGTTACTGCAAGAACTCGGGTTCTTGGGCTGGCTTTGGCATGACTGTTTCCATCCAGACCCAGGGAGCGCAAAAGTTGTGCAAAAGACAAGAGCTCGAGTGGGTTGAACAAGACAGTTTTGGTTCCAATCTCAGCTGAAGAGGTCCAGTTGGTTCCTCTCGCTTCCAGAGCCAACTGTTCCGGGTATGCGTGCGTGCGTGTCAGTGTGGGTGGATGCGTGTTGAGCAATCAATTCCAGCTAACCAAATTCTGTGGTGTTTTGTTGCATTTGAACGAAGCCAATGGGACCTAACGTGCATTCCAACGATGCTCAGCAAAAATGTCCAGGACTGGAAAATTATGTAAAAACATGTAAAGGCAGACTTCATAGGCATCATCCCGAGGTCAAAATGAGATTTGATTTTGAGGTGCTAATTTCCACAGTCCCTTTCAAGGGACCTGACTGCCTCAATATGCATTTTATTTTTCCATAGACTTTCCTGCCTTTTTAATGAATTAGCCAGCCTGTGCTACTTGATCCTTTGGTCCTGAGGTTTATACATTTTCAGCTGACTTTTTGGAGTGTGAAGAACTGAATCTCCTGGACTGATTTTATTTCAATTATTGCTCCTAGCGGATTGGAGCTTTACTTGTAGCACCCTGGTTTATATTACCAGCCTCTCCAGGAAGGACTGGTAGTTTATTTTCCTGGGGCAGAGTCACGTGAATGAAGAAGTGTGTATGTGTTGTGTCTGTGAAACTTTAAGGAATTTCGACCACTGGATTTTTTTTTTTTTCCTTAGGCAATTTTACATTTGACTCTGGAAAAACTACTTTAGAGTTTTTATTTTTACTAGAGATATTATTAATTCAACCAATCTTGCACAAAAGGCAAACACATTGAATCACTACAGGTTATAGGGGTTGAAGCCAAAAGGTCTCTGTAAGCCGACATCACTTGCCCTAGATCTGACTGTATCAGGCAGTTTATTTGTCATGTGTCATGTTGGAGTTACAAGATCACACCAAGCCACTAGAACCTGTGAATAGAACAGTGCTACACTCTATTTGCTATTGTAGCAAAGCCTTTTGTAGATTTATACAATAAAACCTTGAAATATCTGCTTCAATTGCTTGGTGCCTTGCTTTCTGGTCTTTCTTCCTTGGTTCATGGGAGACTCAAGTATCCATTGCCCTCTGAAGATCTGGTCTTGTCAGCCGTTTGGGCTTATTTGACTCATGAAATCTTCCTGCTCAGCAAAAAACAGAGAATTGACATAAAAATGGAATGTACTGGGCCTTTGGAGAAGAGGAGTTGGATATAGAAAATATGGAGGTGTTTTAAGGGGGTTGTTTAGCATCTCAGATTGAGTCAAATGTAGCCCATGAGGCTTGTGAGACTGTGAATCGTGCAGGGCTCTTGCCGGGTACACCTAAGAGAAAGGCTATTGAAACAGAGGGCAATCACATTCCCACCCATGCTTGAGAGGTAATATGCATGGAAGAGTTGAGGCAAGTCAGGGTAAGGTAAAGAAATCGCTAAGTCTGAATCAGCTCTACTTGATATCCAAAGAGACTTCAGCAGTCAGAAGAGTCAGCGCTCAGCAGCACAGAAAATCAAAAGCTACTCTCAGGCTGGTGCTTTGCTACCTAATGCATTCTTCCACAGCAGGGTTATTCTCCATTCCTTGGGTTCGTTACCTGTAAAACACCCCTAGGTCATTGGGGATGGAGGAAAGGAACATAGCAGGGGATGCAGCTCAGAGTGTTTTAAATTCAAATGAGTATTTTTGCAATAGGCTGGGCTCAAAGATCTGACCCCAAAGACCTTCAGTCCATGGGGATAGAGGGCTCTGCTCTGCCTCTGCAAAGCCCTCCTCTTCTGAAAAGGTTTTGCACTCAGCTGGATTTAACCCCCATTCACTGCTCCGTCCCTGTTGTCTTTCCAGTGAGGAGGGTGTCAGGACTAACAGTCCAGGGTGTGATGCAACTGCGAATGTGCACTTTGGTAGGTCAGCTGGAGCAACAAATGGACTTGTTCCTTTCACAACAGGCACTAAATGTGCATTGCCAAATGCAGCTCCCAGATATCCCTTTTGAGCTCAGGTTGGAAAGGCAGAACATGGTCTGATGGCCAAAGATGCCTAAAGGACAGCTGCTAATCCTTGTGTCTTCAGCTCTTTACAGCTCATTCAACCACAAAATCTTATCAAGAATGAGAAAGAAACCTTGACGATGCAATTTGGGTCCACAGCTGAACTCTGCCTTTGTGCCCTCAACTACTGTCATCAGCAAAGAGGTGAAAAACAAGCGTTAAGGGGACAGACCAGCAGCAGGGGTGCAGCCAGTGTCATCCCATCCTGGGACAGTATAGGAGAAACTGGGTAGGAGAACAGGGTTAGACTTTGCATGGTCTATGGACGTGGCCAAAGGGCTGAGTCTCCTGCAAGGACCAACCCAGTGCCTTTCGAGAAAAAGCAAGAGCTGCTCAGCTGGAGGTGCTGAGCTCTTCCAGCAGAGGGGGGCAGAACTCCACTGTACACTGTGGGAATTAAAATTAAAAAAACGGTGTAAAGAGAAAAATCTGTCCTGTTATCATCCATCCCCACACAGCCTACTCCCACAGCTTCAGCGATACGAGATCATTGGTTGCTTCAGTGGAGGAGGTCTGAGGGCAAGGAGAGAAGGGGCGATGAGAAGTCAGTGTGGAGAGGTAAGGAGAACTGATGGCCGAGTTACAGTGGAGGAAGATGGACAGGGTGGGGATGCCCTGCTGAAGGAAGTATGAAAGGTAGATGAGGCTGGGAAACGCCTGACTGTGCCCGATAAACTCGGAAGGTTTCCAATTTTATTCCAGAGCCTTCCAGATTTCAATCTAGTAAATGTTATTTACTTTCTTTCTGACAGTTCCGGATGAAAATCCCTAAAAAGTCACTGGGCCTACACCTTCATTTAATGAAGAAATGCCTTATTACTGCTCCTGGCTCTGTCAGTAGGGAGTCAGCTGGGACAGATATAGCCCAATGATGAATTAACTGCCTCAAACTAGTTGAAACCCCCTCCAAAATCAAAGTGGGAACTGTCCCTGTGTTTTCTGGGGCATGATGTAAAATGCAGAGAGATTCACAAGCACCTTTCCACTGGTGGAGAAGGCATGTGGGGTCAAGCACTTGTAGAATTGAGAAAAAATCATTAATTCAACACTTACTTGACAATGTTTTTTTTTCCTTCTCTCTTTATCATGGCTATACTGATGAGCTCCTTAATTTGCTTATTCAAGACAGCTTAAAGAAAGTGCTAAGATGGACCTTCTCAGAGTATTGCATTCATGTATGAAATATTTGTTCTCTCTTTTTTTTTTTTTCCTTCTATCTCCTTCTTTTTTAATCAAAGTGATTGCACCGGTCAGTCATGTAAATCATATTTATTGACATTTCAGGCAGGCATGTGTTTGTGCACAACCTAACTGCTCCCCTGGAGCCACTTTTTCCAGCAAAGTAATGTGTAATTAGGGAGGCTGTGAAACTTTCATTATTGACACAATCGGCTCTAATGTCTCCACTTATGATGTCAATATGATGCTCTGGTGAGCTCTGGGTGCTCACTCCGATCATGGAGCAGGATGTTATCTTAGACCTGTTCCCACAGATACTAATTCGTACTAAGTATGAATTGCAGGCAGGTGACATGCTTTTTACAGCTAATATCTAATCATTAAAAATTGAAAGGAGGATTGCTGTGCACAAAACTGGGCTCAATTCGGCAAACAGTTTTAAGTGGAAAAAAAGTAGGTGACAATTATTTAAGGGGCAGCCATTTTCATTACTTTTCAGGCTACATTCAGGACTTTTTAGGATCACATTTCTGAAAGTTAAAGTGATCATGCAGTATCAGTGTGTTTTTCAATCTTTCCCCCCTGCATGTTTATTAACTTTCAACCTGTTAACTTGTATCATGTAAAAAGAGAGACTCTCAAAGTCACTAGAAGCCTACATGTTTCTGATATGGAGTTGCTGAATAGAAGACAGTAGTTCCATTGCTCCCACATAGGCACAGACTGAATGTGCTCAGCCAATATTAGAAGAAAGAATTGAAACACAAGTCATAAGTCCCTAGAAAATCAGATTTCATTTAGTCCTGAAGCTTACAGACCCATTTGCTGGCATAAAATGTTTCTTTTTTTTCTAAAGGAATAGAATCTTGACATTTTCAAAATGAACCTTCATGACTTTTTGTTTCTAAAAAGCATCACTTAAAAACTGACTTCAGCTTGAAAAGCCACAAAAGAAAGAAGTAAAAAAAAAAAAAAAAAGAAGAGAAAGGTTAGAAAACTCAAAAAAGTAATGGAATGAACTGTTTTGGGACTCAGAGGCATGTGCTGAGTTGGTGCAAGAAGAAATCTCTCTTTTCATCTTCAATTTAATCCATTGAGGTATTAGGAGAGTTTCTCTTCTGACTTGATCTTGTCCCATTTTGCCCTCTCCTGATTTGACTATTCAATTAAAAAAACTGCATTATTTCCCTTGTTGCAAAAAATACACCCCCTGTGCTACTATGCTGCACACTTCAGTGACACAGAATTTTCTGGGTTTCACTGGAACAGTGTGAATCCCTTCCTTAACCAAAATGAAGTTATTTTCCCAACAGGGTGGAGGAACAAGCCCTCTTAGTAACCAGGATTACAGAGCCTATGTTACACACCTGAAATATTACAAATCCACTCACTGGAGGGCCCAAATTCACTGCCAATTTTGACACCAGCAAAAGCCAAACTTAAGGTTATCACCTTACAGGCTGTCCTCAGCTTAGGCAGTGATATCAGTGCATTACTTGAGGTAGTCTATGCTGATGTTCAGTTATAGCCTGCCCTGGAGTTCAGGGTCCATTTGCACTTTCTTCATCTCAAAATAGAAACAAAGGGAACAAGAACAATGGGAATTGCCAAGAGGCTCTGGATGGCAAAGCTGTGCATGTTGTGCTGTGGAGGCAGATGTAGACTAATGGTGATTCTAGTTTGTACTGTCAGCTCCCACTGGCTCAGGATCTCAGCTATGTCCTATCCACCCTGTGCACTCATCTAGCCCTCCCTCCACCTGGCTGTGTTGTGTCCCTGCATCACAGCTGGGGTTAAGGAGAAGATGAGAATAGTGTAAAAGAGCCCTCAGTGAAGGCAGACACGGTAGATACCAAACAAAGCACTTCCTCCCCACCTTGGTTCCCTGATTACCCATGTCTTGCATGAAAATTCTCTTTAGAGGCTCACAAACACTACAGGGATTTTTTTTCATGCCATATCGAGTAATCGATCCTGGAAACCTGGTGAGGAGAGGGCAATACCAAAGCAGGCTTTCTAGATGGTACAGGAGTTCCTTTAGCACTCTTCTGGTGCAGGAAGGCCTGGGAGTGACTTTATGTACCTTCAGGACAGGAGAGGAAATCCTGGGGTCACTCTACCCCCATTCATGTAGCTAGCTGGCTCCTGGGCTTGTTACAAACCACAGTGGTCACTCTACTGCCCTGGTCCCCATAGCTTAGCAGACCTCTCAGCTACCTGATAGTACCCAAAATGGTGGAGAAAAACTGGTTCATTTACAGTCAGTGCCCCATCCAAAAACAGACTTTCCAGACCTGGTCCTGACCTACCATGCTCTACTAGGAAACCAGAGATGAATTCACCCCAAGGACTGCCCGGTGCCTAGGCAGCTTTTGGGGCTAGCATGGTTAGAGTGCCCCTATAACACTGGCCAACAGCACCCAAAGGACTTGATGGACACTAGCACGTCCATCTGACGTCGTAGCTGGCTAAATTTTCCAAGCAAATAACCCTCTTCCTGATCACAGAATAAGGGTTGGCTTTGACACAAGTCTGGAGCAAGGCCTAACTGCTCTATGCCTGTGACTACCCTTCTTAAACATGCAGACAACATGCTGTGATACGAACAACTGCTGAGCTGCTGTGCATATTCAGGCTGAGTTTAGACATTGAGTGACTTCTCCAGCGAGTGAAAGGCCATCAGCTGTTTGTTACAATCTGCATACCTTCCAGTCCTAGTGTCACTGGGGACATCTGGGATGTGGTATCCTGGTTTTCCCAGAGGAGCCAGCGGTTGGAGAGAGGGATTTACTAAATGTCTGAGGGTGAAGGCAAGAACAAAAACTGGCTGCAGACATCTCTGCCCCGTGTAGGGCCCCTACTGCCATATTGCTTCCACAGCACACATCCACCTAACACGGATCATTCTCATTTCGTAGGCGGGGAAACTGAAGCACACAGTTGAATTATTTGCCAGTGCTAGAAGCAGAGGACAATGCAGGGTTTCCCAGGATAGCACCTCCATCACTGCTCTCTGCTTTCACTGCTCAGCTATCAGTTTCCTCTGCAATCGCTATTGCTTGTTTCTCATGGCCATTTAAGGTTCCTAAATCTCCTTGCAATCAAGTAGAAACTGGACCCTAATTTATCCTGTTCCAAAGACCCTCATCTCTGAGGCCTCCTCTACACAGAGACTTCCAGAAAAGTGTATCCAAATTGAGTCAAGGCATGGCTATACAGGAAATTACTTGGAAGACTTTAAGAGGTGTATCTTCAATCTTCTTCAGAATTAAGGTGACCTTAATGCAATGTGGCTCACTTCCCTTTGGCTTGATCAGACAGGCATGTCTGGAAGTGAATTAAGCTTGGCTGAATTAATGTCTCCTTTGATCCTCATTAGGTTTGTACACACCAAACATTTAGGCCAGCCTATGCTATCCGCCGTAAAAGTCAATGCCATAAGCTTTCCTGCACATCTCCATAGAGGCAAATGCTACAATGGATCTGGCACTTCTCTGCCTCTCAGATCCAGCAGGAAGGCATGGTTTCTGAGGCTGGTCGCATCCCATAGTTCTGCTCAGGCTGACAGGCACCATGGCAATTGCAGGCAGCTGCCTCCCACATCATGGACTGGCATTCTGGCCATTATCATAGAATCTCCTGAGTTGGAAGGGACCCGCAAGGATCATCGAGTCCAACCCCTGACCCTGTATAGGACAACCCCAAAATTCACACCATGTGTCTGAGGGTGTTGTCCAAACGCTCCTTGAATATTCCCAGGCTTGGTGCTATGACTACCTCCCTGGGGAGCCTGTTCCAGTGCTCCACCACTCTCTGGGTGAAGAACCTTTTCCTAATGTCCAACCTAAACCTCCCCTGGCATATCTTCCTGCCATTTCCTTGGGTCCTGTCACTGGTCTCCAGGGAGAAGAGATCGGCACCTGCCCCTCCTCTTCCCCTTGTGAGGAAGCTGTAGACCGCGATGAGGTCTCCCTTCAGTCTCTTCTTCTCCAGGCTGAATAGACCAAGTGACTTCAGCCGCCCCTCATATGGCTTCCCCTCTAAAGCCTTCACCATCTTTGTGGCTCTCCTCTGGACACTCTCTAGTAGCTTCGTATCCTTTTTATACTGTGGCACCCAAAACTGCATGCAGTACTCTAGATGAGGCCACACGAGTGCAGAGTAGAGCAGGACAATCACCTCCCTCGACCGGCTAGCAATGCAGTGCTTGATGCACCCCAGGACACGGTTGGCCCTCTTGGCTGCCAGGGCACACTGTTGGCTCACGTTTAGCTTGCTGTCAACCAGAACCCCCAGATCCTTCTCCATGGGGCTGGTCTCCAGCCTCTCGTTCCCCAGTCTGTATGTACATCCAGGGTTGCCATGCCCCAGGTGCAAAACCTGGCACTTGCCCGTGTTAAACTTCATACAGCTGCTGATTGCCCAGCTCTCTGCAGGGCCTCTCTGCCCTTGAGAGTGTCCACAGCTCCTCCCAATTTTGTGTCATCAATGTCATTGATCTGTCATTAATGACATCTGTCATTAATGACAGTCCATCTAGAAGTGATGGTCCCATGGGGAGATGCAGACATCCCTAGGCTGTCCTAACAAGCTATAAAACGGAAGCATTTAAACCTTCTGTGGGGCAGGAGAGACACTATACAAGTTTCCTTCCTACATAGATGGTTTCTTCTTCCTTCTCTGTCAAAGAGAGTGCTGAGGGGACTGGAAGGCTGGAAATCTGCACAGAAACTGCTGGAAAAATGGACATCCAAGCCCAGCCGATATTTTTGCTAAAACCTACCACCAGCAAATTCTGCTCCCTGACACGATGAACACTCTCCTGGGAACCACACTATGATACTGAGAGAGTAGGCACCTTCTCTTCTTCTTTTCCATGGAAGGTCAGACCCATGGGTGCCTCTCCATGACAAGATGACTCAAATCTTCCCAGGTTCTGCTTTGCACAGGGCATCTACTGCATCACAGTCATTACAAATGAAATACAGATTCAACCTTAGATCAGCAAGCACGCACAGACTGATGCAACATTACATGTTGTATGTACAGCCCAAGCATCTGGAATTGCAGACAACTGCTATGAAAATCCAGGATCTGTTGCTTCCTGGTAGGCTTTTCATACATGAGATTTGGACAGCTGGTAAATGTCTTTTTTTTTTAATATGTCACATATAATCTGTCAATATCATGCAAAATACACATTTTTCCTGACAATTTTCACTATTTTTTGTCACCTTAAATCAGACTAGATAAAGAGACTGGGCCCTTTCAACATCCCTGCTAGACTTTCCCACCTGCACCAAGCTGGATGGCACAAGAGGAGACCACCAAGGGTCTCTGCAAAACAGGGGGACGTCGGTACAGCTGATTTTTCCTGGAACCACCCACAAGAAAACTGGGACATTTGTCACCTGTATGAGCAGAAGTCACTGTCTGGCAACCCTTCTAGCAAGACAGTGGAGCTGTGCTGGCTGAAAACATGCGGTGTGAAATAGGGCCTAGAAGCAATAAAAACAAACAGGAAGATTGTGTCTGGTAATATTATTTTTTACTCATTTTGCCCAGTCAGCTCACCCAGAGATGTCTCTTCAGGGACTGGACACACTTAGTGCCTAATGTCCAAAACCAGCATCACACTGGGGTCATGAGACCAGATGTCAGGCCCATTCCCCATCCAAGAAAGAAGTGGCTCCACTCAATGGGCCCAATTCATCCCGAACCCTGCAATGTATTCAGGGTACAGAAGAAAATCAGCTATTGTCTGGCCTTTTCCGCACTGTTGTGGCTTTAGGCGACCACCTTTTTCTGCTTTCATGGAAGACCCTTACAAAACTACCCACAGCTCATGAAGTCTTTGCTTAATACAGACTTCCTCATAATTGTGATTACCAGAAGCAATCAAGCACTTTCTGTTTTTCCTTCCTACTCATCCTTTTCTCTAACAGTCAGAGTACAAACTAGCCATTTGTCTGCAGTTTTACCTGGTTGCTGAAATCAAGATGTGATCACAGACTCCAAAGCTGTCAAGCCAGCACCTTTCCCATGGCATGAGGGAAGCTCAGAAAAAAAAAAAAAAAANNGCGGGAGGAAAGACAAAAAAAAAAAAAAAAAAAAAAGAAGAATTTTTAAAATAAATAAATTAAGGAAATCCTGAAAAGCTCAGTCCCCTGCCATGAGCGACTTTAATAAACATTCAGAGCTTGTTTCTGTGACGCTGAGGCTCTACCTCTCAGAAGGTAAAAAATGTCAATCAGGATTTTCATTGCTGGAAGCAGGGACCCAAGTCTCTATGGAAACGAGACGGAGGTGACGGTGCCTATGGAGAGGCTTTCTGCATAGATTCCCATCCTGACAGTTTACATTTGCTGAAGATATTAATACCACTGTAGTTCTGAAAAAGATAAAAAATATTGGAGCTTCCCTGGACTGCGGACCCTGACGTTGTTATCCCCTCTCCCTCCTTCTCTCCCCTCTAGCCTCAGTCAATGAGCCCTTTGACTGGTTTTACTTATTTACCACCATATTATAAATGATCGAATTATTGATGTAGGTAAAAAATCAACCTAATGAGTTTCCCTCCACAGAGGATGTCAGGATACAATGAGGATTTGCAACCTCCCAGGTTGGATTTCAATAGGGAGGTACAAGCAGAGGGGATGCTTTGGGAGTAGACAGGGTCCCCCAGTGCAGCATACATATTTGTGGGGCAACATGATACAGAAGTTTCCCCAGTACAAAGAATACCATGTCATGATTGCATCCAGCCCTGACTTCTCTGAAACTAAGCCTCAAATTTGACCATTAGGCAAGTGATCTCAGGACCCTCCAGCATCTCATCTTGAGCATTCCCCAGAAGAGCATCCCTCTCACAGCTCTTTTGCTGCTGCTTTGCTTTTCTTGCCGTAAGCCAGCCAGGAAACAAAGTCATTAGAGCTGCTCTGTGGGTGGGTGGTTTCCCTTTCTCTTTTGTTGCTCAGTTGCTTGTTCTTGGGCTAGAGAAGAAGAGAAATTGGTGGGTTATTCAACATCCTGACTGGATCTGAGGAGCTGAAGGGATGAATTTGCCACTGGAAGAAGTTCATGAGTTGTTCTGTGCCTGTCATTGTGGAGTCTGGGATCTGAAATG
The DNA here is from genome assembly GCA_013389945.1 of Fregata magnificens. NCBI lineage: Eukaryota > Metazoa > Chordata > Aves > Suliformes > Fregatidae > Fregata > Fregata magnificens. The sequence continues at coordinate 358,495 of WAAD01014686.1, forward strand.
GATTTTTGCCATGCACAGGGTTGAAAGATTAGAGACAAATCTTCAAATTAAAAAGCTTCCACACAGTAAATATGTTGAGGGCAGGACTGTGGAGTGCCAAGGGAGCATGAAGGGTAGATAGTGAAGGACCAAGCATCAGACTTAACAAGCTTGCTAGATATAAAAAGCAGTGTGACGTGGCTATGACTACCATGCAGTGAAGGCAGAGACAACTGTCCACTAGGACCTTGGGCCTGCTCCTCACAGACTCAGTAAGTCCCTGCTAAACTGATTGCAAGTCGAGCAGGAGGTGTCACTCCTGGGGTAGTGGTTTAATAAGTGTCCCTGCAGGAAATGTTGAGAATGGTGTTGACTATGAATCCTGCTGCTTTTTGGTCCCGAAACACAATGAGTCATAACCTGTCTCCTGCTAAAACCTGGCAAAGACTTTCCAGTAGCTCATCCCGTGCTATGAGAAGAGAAGTGGCCACCTACCCATTTGCTGTGTTATCTTCTGCAAGAGTGCCAGATGTTTTGCGCTAGCATATTCAGTGGCATTGCAGAGGGAATTCTGGTAAACCCTGCTTCACTTGTTGGGGGACCATGCAACCACAGAGAACTGCAGGATCATATTGTCCACCTGCTGCAGGAGGATATTATTTGTGGCCACATTGCAACTCACAGATCATGTCCTACACCATTTTTAAAGCTCTTCCAGTGGTGGACACCTCACATTTTCTCCAACCAATTTGGCTCAGGGCTTTTTTACCAATGGCTAGAGAGAACAAGACAGCCCCTTCCTGCTTGCAGAAGCCTTTTCTGTACTGAAAGGCTCTTACTATGCAGACTCATGGCACTGAGAGAGTTGGGGTTGTTCAGCCTGGAGAAGAGAAGGCTCCTGGGACACCTTATCACAGCCTTTCAGTACTTAAAGGGGACTTCTAAGAAAGATGGGGACAAACTTTTTAGCAGGGCCTGTTGCGATAGGACAAGGGGTAATGGTTTTAAACTAAAAGAGGGTAGATTTAGACTAGGTCTAAGGAAGAAATGTTTTACGCAGAGAGTGGTGAAACACTGGACCAGGTTGCCCAGAGAGGTGGTAGATGCCCCATCCCTGGAAACATTCAAGGTGAGGTTGGACGGGGCTCTGAGCAACCTGATCTAGTTAAAGATGTCCCTGCTTATTGCAGGGGGGTTGGACTAGATGACCTTTAAAGGTCCCTTCCGACCCAAACCATTCCATGATTCTATGATTCTATGTCACCCCTCAGGGTGTAGTTTCAGAACACGGGAAATTGGGTCACAAAAATTGGTGTAAAATTTTCCCATATTCCTTCCTACGACTGACACCCTCTCTTTCAGATCCAGGAGGCTCGGTCTGACTCCTTTGCTGTTCGCTCATACCACTGTCCACAGGACCATGCTTTAAATAGTGTCGCTGCTGTGATCCAATTGGTTTTCTTCATATGGATTTTATTAATTCATTAAACAGGACTTTCTCATTGCACACCCCTTTCTTGTCTAGTCTGTCCTCCCACTCCTCAGGCTTATTTTACACCCAGTAATGTCCTCCTTTGAATTATATAGATCTCTCAACTCCACTGAGACCTGCTCTAGGTCTCCTCAGTTGGTCATTAGCCAGAGATAGCAGCTGCCAGAATATCTGACAGCATCAGCTGTGGTTTTGGAGAGTACTTGCCTGTACCCTACAAGCAAATCCCTCTGTTGCAATAGCTAACACCCCTGTTGAAGAAAAATGGACCTCAGAGGGTAAGGTTCTCCCTTTCTAATGCTGAATTTCACTGAGGGAATTATATCACTGCAGAGGACCACCACTGAAGAAAATTCCCCAGCTTCCACCTGTATCTGTTCTCTGCATAATTCAAGAATATTCTTCTTTCCGTATCTTTGCCGGGACTCTTTCTGAACACTGAAGCTGAGTTTTCAACAGGTGCACTTTTGAATGGTGAGGCTGGAAGATTTCTGATAAGGGTGAGCTCAAATGTTCACTAGGGAATTATCTATACCTCAGGACATGTAAAATAATACAGAGGCCAACTTATCCTTCAGGCAGGACACTGCTGGGAGTGCAAGGGACATGAATGGGTTGAAGAGCTAATCAGATCTGAGTGCTTCCATGGCTGCTGTTGCTACGGAGACTGCTTCCTTGGCATCTGCACGATGAGTACTCCCCTACCATTAACTTCTTTAGAAATTAGGCTCCCAGATACTAAATAATGAGGAGAAAGAAAGACAGAGCCAGAATTTTAAAAGGGAAAATATCCTTATAGACTCCAACAAGCAAACAAATCCAAAGCTCTTTTCACATGTTTTTGATTAAGCAGTGTTTCCCACACCAATGCTGTTGTCACGCGATGGAGTCTCCGAGTCAAGGTTCAGAGTGAGGATGATGAAGAGAGATGCTGAACCACTTTTTTCTGCATGCAACAAATATATAGGTCAGTAGCTGAGCATCTCTGCATCCAGGTTGAGTTCATGCCCTTTCTACTCTTCTCAGCAATACATCTCAGCCCTGATCTACTCAGAGGACTAAGGAGGAGGAAAGGTCTCTACATATTTACCCTCTACTCCAGAGCCTTACACACATCAATAGAAAGTTTCATGCTGTTTGCAACAGGCTTTGGGTCAGGGCTCTGCTCCTTCATACCTCTAATGAAGAGGTAATTACACATGTGCTATAGATGTGGGACCAACTATACCAGCTCAGGACTCAGTAGAGATGTAGGACAGGTATGGCTGTGCTGGCTGTAGGAGATGAAGCAACATGACTGTAGAGAAATTACTTAGGAATTCAGACCTGAAATTGCACCTCAAGGGGCTTTCAGACCTTGGAGAACCTATTTCTGTGAGAGGTCTTCCCAAAAGGGTCCTGGCCCTGGAGTCCATCGAGTAGTCTTTTCCTGCTCTACTGCTTTTATTAGCTTTTAGGTTAGCTCAGGAGTCTTCTAGAAAAACAATTTTTCTGGTTAACAGTTTATTTCCCAGATCTTTTCCACTTATCTGGAATGACATGCTGAGCATTTTAAAATGTCTCTAACAAGTGAGTCCAAAGCTGCCCTTGGAAGAGAGCATTTTGGACTGTCTAATGTATGTATTTATCTTTTCTTTGGTTTTGGATTTTTCAAGGGAAAACAATGCATTGTTCTGCAGCTTTATCCTGCCTGGGTTCCCAGTTTTAATCAAACACATCCATTCTTTCACCTCTAATTCTCAGCAATAGTGGCCCAATTTGCATTTTGCCCTTTTTCTGTAATGACATAGTAAAAGCATTTTCCCATTATTTCCCTGACTTTATCCCCTATCATTAGTGCTGTCATGGTGACTCAGTTCTAGACAAGGATTTTTGTCTGAGAACCCCAGGTTCCCCACCAGTCCCTGAACCGCTGAACTGCTTGTTTGGTCTGATGTGAGATGCTGCTTTGTTGACCTGTTAATTACACAACTTTCCCAATGTGTATCCACTGGGATGGTTTTCAAACTGGGAAAATGATGCTGAGAAGACTCCACACACACTGACTACTCATGAACTATTCACAGTAATGCTGATAAACTTGTTTGTGTTCAAATCACAAGCACCCAGGCTGGCAATCTGGTGTCTCCTTCAAACCGTTCTCACCCTCAACCTGCTCTGTTGTAAGTCAGGTGCTTTGGGAAGGAAAAATACCCTAAAAGTGGTGGGTTTATCCTCAATAGTCTCACCACAAGACTGAAATCAACCTACTTGACTTTCACTGTGGTAGCAGCCAAAAATAGCAAGCAGTCAAACGGGGGTGGCAGAATGGGTTAGGACTTTCCATTTGCTGGCTATGCTGATCATTTGCCTTGGCTGAATTTGCTTTGATTGCCTGTGGGTAATCAGGGCATACCCCTCACACTAGCACACCTTTGTCCTGTGCAGGACACTAGGATGTTTTTACCTCCTCAGATAAATACATCTTCACCCGCATAGGTGGGGAGTGGGGACCAGACAAAACCTGCCTGTAGCTGAGATCCTTAATATATTGACTGCAAGCACCTGGTGGAAGGGGGATCTTCATGAATAGGTTATAGATAGGAGACTGCAAGAGTCCCAGCTGTAGGAAAGGAGTAAGGTGGGCAGGCTACTGGGTGCTGTGTGGCTCTGCAAAGCCATGCTCAGAAGCTCCTGGTTGTTTGCTTCATCCCAAGACTAGGTATTTAAATTATTCAGCATGCCAACTCAGCTCTGTTGTCAGTGTGGAGACATAAAGTTAATACTGGTGGACTTGCATTGCAGCCACACTTGAACAACTCATGAAGAACTGCATGCAGCCAGAGGACCATTGGTTTCTCCCCCAAATAGTAGTTTGAGAACTCATAAAAAAAGGCTGAAATTTGTCTAGAGCTTGACCACCTGATGCAACTTAGACATCTTGGTTTTCTCTCCGGACAACAGAGAGAGAAAGGCATCTCCCAAGGACTTTTTGTTCCAACTCATGATTTTGCTGAAGGATGCAGTGAGTTTTGAAAGGTATCAAGTTCTCAACTTTTCAGCAGCTAAACCTGGCTGAGACAAATCCCATTCCTAGAGTCAGTTCCTGTTGAAACAAACCCCTTTCTCCTCTTCTTCTACCTTGATCTATTCAGACTATGAACTCATATATATATATATATACACACACACAGAGACTATGAGCTCATATATATATATATACACAAACAGAGTACCAGTTGGTAGGAGGTCTCTATTTCTGCTAGGCCTCCAATCACAGCTGCAATACACATAAAGATGTCTTGTATTTTATAGCTTTCCTGTAACAAAAGATACCCTATTTCACATGCTTTCAATGTATATAGGGCCTAATTAGAAGACTGACTTCTCAGTCTTCGACTCAGCTGGTGAAGAGGTCCCAGTTCAGGTCAACCGGTGGCATGTGGGCACCCGAAACAAGAGAAAGTCCATGATGTTGCACCACAAATACCTAATATCCAGTCCTGGATATGTGGGACTGTGAAATGGAAGGTGACTGCAAGCCTCTCACTCTCAAACCGTAAGATAGCTTCTCCAGTGTGAATGGATGTGTTCCTTGCCAGACAAAATCAATACAGTTGAGGCTGCAACATGACAAACACCTAGTTTTGGCAGGGATTAAGAACTGCCTAGGATAGTCTGAAACTCTCCTCCACGTCCCTTTAAAACAGACCAGCCCAACTCTCCTGCTTGGAGTTTTACAGCCTACTAATAAAATCTTCCTGAATAGTATTGCAGGCTGTAGGCTTCCTGTTTTGTCTCTGAGGCATTCTTTGCTGCAGGGGGCTTTTATTTGTCTGTTCTTTGAAGCTCACCGTCTGCTGCCTGTTCCCATCTCTCTCTGCCTGACATATGTGAAGCTTGAATACTTTCCCTCACAGATACTGCCTGCTTACTGCAGTCTTTAAAAATAAGTCAAACCAGGCAATAGTCATGATTAATGGCCTCATGAAAAGACAGAGCACCAGTCAGTAATCTATTACACAGCTTGTCTGTACCAACACTATGGCTGAACCCCCCTTACAGTTATCTTTTCTTTGTGTGTGTGTGTGCGTTGCCTTTTTCTGGTTTCCTTTCTCAGATGGCTCCAGCAGTCCATCATCATAGTCTGAAACTTTTCCCTCCCTCCCCCTGGGACAGATGGAGCTTATCAAAATGATAAAGGGGAAAACAGGCGACATTAGTTCAGCTCTGTTAATGAAAAAGCATCTCTGGACTTAATTGGGTATGTGCACGTGGAACAGGGCTGGCAGGAGAGGAAAGGGAAAAAGAGACCAGGATGGTCTTTCCAGGGGGAGAAAGGGCGTCTTACCCCAGTCCTAGAAACTATTACTGCTGTCTCTGTTCCCTTCAGAGCTGTTCACCAAAAAGGATAGAGGCCAAAACCAAGGAGGGAGAGCCCCATGGATGCCCTCAAGTTGGACATCCCCTAGCAAAAAGCCTCAGAGCAGCAACAACAGATGATAAATGATGTCCTCTGACAGCCTTGGACATTGCTGGGCCAAGGTCCGGACCCAGTATTTCTTGTTTGTCTCCCAATTTCACCTTGTCCTCAACTGGGCAGGAGAAAGAGCAGTGTAGGAGCAGATGGAGCTGCAGAAGGAACAGGCAAATCTTCCCTGAGCATGAGGCCACATATGGGCCACTGCAGAGGGAGCTGAATGGAGTGCCCGAAGGGGTTGCCTCCTTTCCTAGCTCTGCTGCCATGCTGCTTAGAAACCTTGGACAAATCACCTTCTTCCCCAGGTCTCCAGTTCCTCCCTTCGTCTTGTCTACTCAGATGGCTCTGTAGGGCGAAGAGGATCTTTCCATTGCACATCACCCGATCCAGCAGAGCCTTGATTTTTGTACTGAGCCTTGGGATGGTCCTGTAACACCACTAGCAGCAATGCTATCCCTGTCCGTAAGTGGAAGGACAGTCACAGACAGCAGAAATGGTTAAATTTTATGATAAGAAAAATCCCTGGCTGTAAATAGCAGCAAAACCAGATAGGTTTGCTGTCCTTGACTGTGACCCAGAACCATTCAACTTCACACCCAGCGCTGGCTTTTTTTAGTGCAGCCTTATCCACCAGTGCCTTGTTCAAAGGAATAATTGCCATGTGGGGCTCATAAGGGAAAGCATTAGGTCCTTGACTGAACATGTATTAGCTCTGGTGCTTCTCACCAACAAAACATGCTGGTATGAAAAGGCAAAAAGGAAAAAAAAACCCCAACAAAAATAGACTTAGACTTTATTAGAGATGTGTACAGAGGTTACCTAGAAGTAGTAAAGTGACTTTCCAGTGAGTAGACAGCCTGTGAGCTAGAAGAAACCAAACAGAGCTCAGTACGCAATACTGAAAGAGCTCCCATTGTTTTTAAGATGATTTTGGTGGAGAGGAGAAGAAAGTTAAGAAAAGGTTCCTATCTTGTCTCCCTTTCCTACTCATTCCCTCTGGAGAAAAATAAAATTGCAACACAAATGCATGCTACAGCCTAGAAGTACCTGATTCTGATTGCAGATCTGAATTAAATCAGAAGGCAATTTATATATATAGATATAGATATAGATATAGATATAGATATAGATATAGATATA